>OMLB01043994.1:0-10846 GCA_900302555.1 Myripristis jacobus | reverse complement strand
CACGCGCACACACACGCGCACACACACACACACAGACGCACACACACACACACACGCACACACAGACACACACACACGCACACGCACACACACATACACACACACACACACACACACACACACACAAGAAATGACCAATTTCCCCAAGGTAGAAGTAGTAAATTACTGTTTCCCTTCCCTGATGGAGAACTGTGACTGCGACTTTATATTAATGACTGCAGTGGATACACACATACAGCCATTCAGAAGTGCACACGCACAAACACTCACCACCACATTACCACGCACACACACACACACACACACACACACACACACACATGCACTGCAGCACAGATCAATCCTCCTCTGCAGTTTTATTGAATTAACTTCAACAGACGTATTAAAACACTTCGGTGTGATATTAAACATTTCTCTTTTCCTCATTTCCTATTCATGCTCTCTAGGTGAGTCTCTCTCTCTCTCTCTCTCTCTCTCTCTCTCTCTCTGTTCACATGGCTATATGGTGAACATTTCTTTCTACATCAGTAATACGCAGCAATAAATGAATTACATGGCTTTGGAGGAGCTGTAGTGTGCATTTAATAGGATTAAATGCTGTAGAGCGCATGGAAAAATACACACATAAATGCGTATAGAAGCTGCACATGGAAGACGCAAACAATGGACAGTGGACATCATAATGGACAATGGACGGTTAAGATGACGGCACGCACACATGCAGCAGCTTTGCTCTCCCCGGCGATGCCTGTTTGTCGACCAGTGCATTCGTCGTTCTTATTTTATACTCATACACACATTTTTCTCTCCATTGATTCATGATTTTCAATATGCAGTGCACGTGTGTGTGTTTGATAAAAACTGCTTGTGTGTGCTTTATTGCATGTACCGCCAAGGAGAGGCACCAAATTTCACTGTACAGCTGTGCAACGACAAATAAAGGCATTCTCTTCTATAAGCCATTTCGGATGCTTTCACACCTGAGACAATTTAGTTCAGTTTAACCAAACCAGCGCATTTCTCTCCCGTGTTTGGCTCGTTTGGGGCGGCTTTGGACCAAATCAAAAGCACCGACACCCAAATCAAGTGATGATGTTTGATTGGCACAGCACCAATCCCGCTCCGGTGTGGTTCATCACTCCTACACAAACAAAGGAAGTGCAGATATGGCTTCAAAGTTCATCAACTGCATTTGTTGCTTTACATTTGGAATTGGAGTATGTGTCATTTCCTTCACACACTAAATTCATTCAGAATGCTTGCATGAAGGTCAAACTCTTTAGTCATCTTAAAGGTGCGCGATGCAGAATGGGTAAGGGTTTGCTGAAGTAAAGACCATTTAGACTCAACTGAGAAAAAAAAAAAAAAGAGCACAGATTCAATTGTTGACTCGACATGTTGCTCATTGTAAGCCTGACTCACTGATAAGTTACGTGATTAAATATGCATGCCAGTTGGTGTGTGAATAGCAAACTTTTGAAAAAAGACGTGGCCATCGTGGCGGGATGACCGGGAGTTTGCAGCCTCTGGACATCAGCGAGCTTTTTAAAGACCTGCACATGATGCTGTGTGCAGCTGGCTGTATTGTGCAGGCGTTCCTGAGGACCTCCATTTCAACCCGACTGGACGGAGCAGAGGATGATGCTCTGTTTGACTCTGGGACGGACACGGAGTCGGAGGACAGCGTGCTTGGTGAGCCCAACAGCTCACAGGAAGAGTTTTGGGGATTTGAGTGAGCATACAGCTACACACTGCATCAAACATGGAAAGAGCCTCTGTTCTGTTAAAAAAAAAAAGTTGAACTGAAATTCTTAGCCTAACTGTTATGACGTAATATATTTTGGATTCAGTTATCGACTGCCATGAAGCCTTCTACACACTGTTTCAGATGCAATATGTGTGCATTGATTCAGCCCAGAGCTTTTATTTATATTGCATTAGAAATATGCCTCGTACAGCCTGCAAGTCTCTCCAAATATTCAGTCTCACGCACTTTCTATATTTTAGTCAAAGGAATTTTGATTGATTAAACATGCAATTCAAGAATTAAATGTTAAAGCACGTTTCATCTCACCATATAAGCCTGTTTGTCATTACAGCTCAAATAAAAGAACAGTTGGCGTAATTGCAGAATAACACTGCCTTTAATGGGAAAACCTTTTTGTGCGAGATCCGAGAGAAAAAAAAAAATAGACTGCCACTGTCAATTAAGGGCTCTTTTAAAATTTCCGAATTGAAATTTCAAAACCCGGCTTTCAAAATGTCACGTCATGACTTGGCGTGACCCGTTTCCTTTTCAAATGACTGTTGTTGGACTTTTGAAATCACAGACACTGCAGTTTCAGGTTATCACGGCTGCCCCCTTCATTTGACTTCTCATTCTAACTCCACCTCGACTCTGCTATAATTACATTTACCCAACTTAATTGCCTGTTTAAGGTTCAGACTCAATCCTAGACTAAAGGACTTATTAAGATGGATATTATTTGCGGTGCGTGCATGTAGACACACACACACACACACACACACACACACGTTACAGAGCTGACACACACACTGGTAAAACCTGCAGCTAATGGAGCAGTATATTCAGTGGCCTTAGGCACAAAATAGGAGATATCCGTTTCCTCTCTCTCTCTCTCTCTCTCTTGCACACACACACAAACACACACTCACATACACACACACACACACACAAACACAAATGAATGCAAAACATGATTCATGATATAGTATATGGATACTTATAATGTATTAATGTAATGTAGAGATTATTTAATTAGGAAGCACTGCACCCCATGGGTAAGGAAGTAGGCTTACACACATGTGCGTGTGTGTCAGTCTATTTCAATGCACATGCTGACACACACACAAACACACGCACACACACACACACACACACACTCACGAAGGGTTACCATGGTTACCCCGTCAGGGTGCTCTGTAGAACTCCGTGGTATCACAGATCATCTAGATATCAAAATGTTGAAGGCAATTATAATGAACCTGACCTGACACACACATACACACTCTCTCTCTCTCTCTCTCTCTCTCTCTCACACACACACACACACAAATACTCTCTCAGTTTCTCTTTCACACACCACGCTTGCACATTTGCATTCAAACACTCCCTCACTCTTTGTCTTTCTTTGTCTTTCACACATGCGCACACATACACACGTACACACACTCTCTTGCTCACCCACACACACAGCGCTGGTACCCTGTGAAAGCCTCGTACCTTCCGTTTTAGCAAATTTCACATTTCTGAGCTGAGGTTTGGAATGACCCTTTCTTGACACCCCGGTCCGCTAAAACTCAAACCAAACTCACGGGGAAATTTCAAGGACGCGTCGGCACTGGCCTGAAAATTGAGGCTGTGTTCCTTAGCTCCTTACAAACTCAAGTTTTTTCATCCGTGAACTCATTTCAGACGCGCGCACGTTTGCTCTCTCTCTGTGTGACACCTTTGAAGTTGAGCCCTGTGAATGTGAATAGATCAGAGATGTCTTCTTCTGGGAGAAGTAAAAGTACATCGATGGAGAGAGAGAGAGAGAGAGAGAGAGAGAGAGAGTATGGAGGATGAAGAGACAGCAAAAGGAAAGTGGGAGGGATGTGAAACAGGAAAACTGCAGTAGAAAGTCTGTTAATTTAGTGCAGATACTGCGGTATATTGTGTATATGTGTGTGTGTGTGTGTGTGTGTGTGTGTTCCTCAATCTATCTAAAGACAAGAAATCCTGACTAAGACTAATTCCTCTTGAATGTTTGCCTGTGTTTTTTTCTGCTACATCACTTTACGTTTAAACGAACAGTTCACCCAAAATACAGCAAAACAAAACAAAACCAATATATTCCCGCTATAGCTCAAGTTTATTAAGGCACCTTAATCACTGAAACAATCTCAAAGGGCTAACCTCAGTATATTCAAAACCAAAACAGTACCAACTGACCTACAGCTTCATGCCCAGCAACACCCCCGCACACTGGAGGCTGGAGTTTTGATGAGCAGATGGGTTAGTTACACGGTGGGGAAAAAATGAAAGATATCTTGGCAAGGATCGCACAGAGAGGGAAGCCCCTTCCAGGCTGGCCAAGGGTGCAGTGGGTTCCAAGTTCGGATCAAAGCGAATCAAATTCAAAGCAAAATAAGACAAACAGCACAAAAGGAACAGGCATCAAACGGGCAGACAAAAGCAGTAATCAAGGAGCAAGCAGTGGGAGAGGCAGAAGCCCTCGGTGGAGGCAGATGTCGCAGCAGATGATGATGGTGGTCAGCCACTGAGAGAGCGGAGGGACACCTGGGAAGGGGTGGACACAATCACTCACTCTCACCCACACAGGACACTCAACACTGAGAGGAAAGGGGAGAGACACGGCATTAAATATACAATCTGTCCATCCAGAGAAAGTGATCCGGCTGGGTTTCGAGTCTGCCGTGACCTTCCCTGTCATCCTGGCACCTCAGTGCAGTGGGGCTGGATGGGTTTTGCTTGGTGCAGCTCAAACCATCCAACACTTACAGAAATAATGACATGGATATCCGTCATAATCATGGGTCTTTGGGGGAGGAGAGTCTCACTGGAAACTTTTTCGCGCTTAAGAACACTGGCGAACTGTATCTGTCCACCTCCAAGGAGTGACTAATGAGGGCTGGCAAGATACGACCAGCAGAGTGGAGATCTTGCGATAGAAACTGTTTGAGTGGATAGATGTATTTGTTTTTTGTATTTTTTGGGTGAACTGCTCCTTTAAAATCTCTCTCATCTCTCTCTCTCTCTCTGTCCTCAGTCTTTACATCATTTTAAGGAGTGAACAGGCGCTGCAGTCTCCTCTCGGCTGAATTATGAGCATACTGGGAGAAATTTGTCAGACTAAAATACACTGTAGTTGCCAGACCTCTCTCTCTCTCTCTCTCTCTCTCCCTCTCTCTCTATCCTATCTTCCATAGATAGAAGTCTAGCATGTCGTTAATCACCTCTGAAGTAAAATACAACACACACACACACACACGTACACACACAGCCACAAAACCTGACATACACACAGCATGCAGGCACTAATCAATACAAATCTACAAAGGTGTCTCCTAAAACGCATATGCATGCACACGCCTACACACACGCACACGCACACACACACACACACACACACACACACACACACACACACACACATATAGCACACTATTAGGATGATTGGCATGTGGCTACATAGAGCTATTTATCTATCCCTGCTGCGCTGTTGGGGCTGTTTACTGGACCTGTTTTGTGTGTGTGTGTGTGTGTGTGTGTGTAGCTGCTGAGCTGATGCACCAGTGGAGGCTGTCACTAATGACCCCATCCAAGGGGCGAACACCTGTGGGAATGGGCAACCTCAAAAGAGCCTCGAAGCAATCATGGGACGGGACCCGCCGTGCCTCAAACAGCCTCCAGAAGCCAATGGCATTACCTCGCAGCATCGCCAATTAGCAGCGTCAGTCTCTCCAGGTTCAGCCTTTCACACACTAAAGTGGGGTCAAATCACATTCGCAAAGGCTGAACAAGGTTTGCTTTCGCTCATTGAGCTTGTAAGGAGGGGGATTGCCACATACGATGGCATAATGAGAGACAGTTTAGAGTTACGTTTAGAGAAACATGTCGGAAAAGACAATTTAAAGTAAATTTAGCGTATGTGGTTGAACTTTTACCATCATCTGAACTCTCCTGATGCCGTAAATCCCAAAAGCCTCATACTCCAAATGGTATTTAAAGGAAAATTCCACCCTTAAACACATAAACATTTTTTTTTCAAAAGAGGAATTATTGACTTACATCGCGTCTCTGGTGCTATTTTTTTGATTTAGGGAGAATATCCATTTTCTGTTGGTAAACCGGTCTGATGTGATGCGCATAGAGACCAGCTGCAGCTACAATATTCCCCTATTTTTGAATACCACTGAAGCTGTGCTGAGAATATGTTTTCAGTGATATAAGTGGATTAACTTTTAGATAGTTAGCTGCTGAATAAGACAAATGCAACATCAGGCAAAGGTTTGAAATAGTAGTATTGTGTTTTGGGCTGGAATTTTCCTTTAGGCCATGTGAACCAAAAGCAGTTTTATCTTGGAATTACACCGGAACACAACATTTGATATTTAACCTAATGTAACTCGTAATCTTGATATTTTTGATCTCATAAACCAGCTGATAATTGTCCTGGGCTCTTTCAAGGCCAAGTAATTTTAGGAAATACCCTGTGCTGTGTCAATGTGTCAGCCAAGCCGGGACCAAGCAGCAACATCTCAGGGATCAATACAGTTTACTTTATCAGATGGTCCCATGGGATCGTTACTTTGTTCATTTAACAGAGAATACCCATCATACCCTGGTTACCAAGATTTGAGGGTTTGTTCTTGTGTAGCTCATGTCATTGAGATTAAGATTAATTTAGTCCCAGTGTGTCCCCTGGGAAATTTCAGGCCTCTGAAACAGCATTTAAATGTCACAAAAAAGACAAATCTATTAACAGCTCCCCATAGTTCTGTGCCTACCCGTTCAACTGCAGATGAAATACTGCTTTCCTCCACTGAATAATACAGGACTAAGTTAATCCTGGGATATTATTTTCTAGACCACATCTTGGACTGTAGAAAAAGAAGGAGGGAGAGACTTCAAGACAAGCAGCACTGCGGTATTTTTCCACCAACTACCAAAGTGACCTGTGAAAACGACAAAAAAAGCTTTTGGTGAATCCAAATCTTGCTCCACCTCTCCCTCTCTTGACTCACTTATTCTCTCATTCTTGCGCTCTTTCTCTCTTTTCCTCTGTCCTCTCCATCTTGTTTTCTCTTCCTGTCACTGCTGCTCTCTTTCTGTCTTTCTCTTGCTCTATAAATGCATCCCTTTCCCCCCGTTCCTGTCTTGTTTTCTCCTTTCATCTGCCTTCTTGCTTGCTCCCTTTCTCTTTCCCAGTCTGTGTCTCTTGCACCTCCGTTCTAGTTCTCCTCCCTCCATCACTAACAGTTTGTGCTGCTGCTGCCAGTGTGGTGGAGGGAGTCGAAGAGATGGAGAGAGGCTACTTCTGCAGATTGCCAGCGCTGAATAATAGATGCCTGGCAGAACAGAGCCACTGAGGCTGACGTGGATAGAGGAGAGACTGTTCGGCTGAAGACAGAGTTTTGATAGCGTGTGAATACTGAGAATTTATTAAAAGATGAAATATGAGCAGACAGGTTACTTACAGAGGGGGAGTATGAGATTCACTTAATATATTGAACTCACATGCAAAGGTAAAGATGTATCGGCATATTTATTAACACACATGCACTCTTAAATGCATATGCAGGCAATATGCAGGCATATCCAGGCGATAGATAAATAGACATAGAGAGATAGATAGATCATAGATGGATGCAACAGCATAGTATATTCCTGAGGTATGTATAGTCAATATTGCACAGGTTTGTAATAATAATATATAATGGTAAAAAATGAGAAAATAAATAATTGCATAGTTGTAGTGTAATAATAGTTGTGGCAAGGCAAGTATGCAAGCACATATAAGTATGCAACTAATAGATATAATTATTAAATTTGACTGAGAATGGCTTTTATTTTGAGTTTTATCATCCTTTTTACCACAACTTACATTTGAAATTATTCAACAGATATCAGAATTCACATCTGATTTGGTTAAGTGATGCACACAAACATAAATGGCTCTTTCTATATACATTGTTTGGATTTTCCTGCGATCTACAGAAGGCTGAGGATAAACTTGCAGAGAGTGCAGTTATCTGAATTGCTGTTTATTTTTTCTCTCTTGTTTCTATTTATTTACCGGTATGTGTTTATGTGATAAGACTGCAACCCTCACCGTGCAGCATTTGGAAATAGAAAAATTACTCTATGTATAGTGTTTTGATGTGAAATAAGACATGGAAATAAAATCCATTTACTTGCACGTATTTAGTTATGATATTGAGGTTAGTGTGACATGTACATCAGCCCTCAAGTGGAACGGACAAATAAATGTTAATGCTGTAACTAACCCGTACATGAGTGTGGGTGGTCGAGTCTCATCCTGTGTGATTCTATCAAGACTACTACATATGCATAGAGGTGATGGCTCTACTCCGATGTGACATATGGACAAGCAGCATGCAAGAGTGTGTGTGTGTGTGTGTGTGTGTGTGTGTGTCCCACAGGTTAAGATCTCACTGATATGAAGGGTCACTGCAGCCCTGTAGCCCAGTGACCTCATCAGACAGCACTGCATTATGGGTAGTGGCACTCAGGTCTCACCCGCCGTCTCTATGCCGAGGAGGCAGTGATAGTGAGTCATCACACAGACACACACATGCACACACAGAGGGAGAAAGGCACACACACACACACACACACACAACAGCTGGACTGCAGGGTAGCTGACATTTAGCAGTGTAGGGGAAAGCAGAGCGAGCAGCAAGAAAACTGCAGCCATGATTGTATAAAACACAGCCAAGTGGAGCAAATTCACAGCACTTATATCATTACCGTCTGTAAACAAGCAACGATGCAGACCACTGTAAACACATCACTGTACTAAAACCATAAACAATTCAGTTTTTTTTTTATTGCCCTTGAGTAATTAAAAATGAACTGCCCTCAGTCCCCCAGTGTAACAGCAGAGCAACAAAAAAAGGGATTAATTTCAAAAACATAAAGAAGTCCAAGTTCTTTGTCAGTTAAGGGGTTAAGTTACCTACCGTTCTTCACAAAGTACCACATTTTGTTTAAGTTTTATGTGTGTTTCATAACAGCAGCTGTCATGTATTTCAAATGAGGGGCACTTCATTTCAAGCAACTTGTTATGTCTCATCAACAAGAAAGATGGGGAGGCAGAGTGGAGGCACACAGGCTCCCACAGGGTGCAGTGCTGCTGTGAATGTACGAAAGCAAGAGAGGGCATTAGATATAGAGTAGCTTTGAACAGCCTACCACAGGGTTTGCTTTTAGCTTGAACATATCGGGTTTATGACCTAACCACACTGGCACAAAGGCACAGCCTGTCAGAGTGAATGAATGAGCGCACATACCAGTATTTCTTCCAGAAATATTTCTCGCTGTGGTGAAATAGCCTTTAGACCCATGCGACCCTAAAACACAGATGAAATTCTTTGCAGCTGTATGGTGGCTCTAGTTTGGTCCTGTGCATTCAGTGGTTAGGCTCAGCACTGACACACCTACACACACCCACACACACACACAATGCAGCTGACATAAATAGGCTATCTATGGCAAATAACATGGCCATCTGCTGAATATTTGATCAGAGAACAGTGCAGGCTTAATAATTTAGCAACAGGCCTTTACACATGCACTCTCACTGCCACAGCCCATAGAAATGAACGGTGGCTGGCAGGGAGGTGCTCTCTTCCCGTGACATTAAACACTAATGTGCAGCTTCAAACCCCCCTCAGGTCTCCTGCATCTGTGGGAAATGTCACATGCCTAGAAAACATCCAATAGCTGTCTAAATACTAAGAAAATTGACTTTATTACATTTGACAGACACCCTGCGGTACATAACTTACACGGTTTTGTGTGGAAATCTCCCAACCCATTGATCCCCTCAATGACTGTCAAGCAATTACCAGACAAAATTACATGGCAAGGTGGGAGAATGACACTACAGTGCTGCTGCAGGTGAAGAAATGATGCATTGACTCCAAGTGAGTCATAAAAGTAGTGCTCCAACAGTAACCTTAACAATTACTATCCTCAATTATGCTTCATTGTTTGAAATTTACTTGTACCTGAAATAATAGATCACACATGTGGAACTGACATTTTCACTGAAACGAGATAATGAGTGTGGTGCACATGAGCTCTTTTTTTCTTTTGTGTTCTTTTCTTCTCTTTTCTTTTTTTCCAGTGAAGGAAATTCATTCCATTACGTTCTGTTATTTTCCAATTTTCGATAGTTAAAGTCCCATTTTAGTAGATATTTAAGTTCTATTTTGAGCTCATAAAAAGTTTGTCTACATTGGGAAGAAACACTGACGTAAACAGGTCTGTGCTACTGTAGCTAACATGGGTGATTGAAGTTTCCAAAAGCTTTTCATGGCAATCTCTTAAAGGCAGCCTGTGCAGTTTCAAATGGGAGGGCACTCCACTTTGTTAATTAATGTAGAGGAAGAGGCTGAGGAAGGATAAAACCCCTCAGGCACATGCCAAGACTAATCGCTCATAGAAATACACGATTAATTGCCCCTTTCAAATCTAACGTTTTGATGTCAAATGTACACGAAAAACATCATGGAGTGAAATGCACGTATATTTTAATTTTTAGTCATGATGGGGGCATTTCTAAGTTATATTCATTTGAGAACCGAGTGGCTTTCATCATTCTTTACCACACTACAACAAGGTGTGGTGCCCCTCCCTTTGAAACTGCCTCTGCCTTTAAATGTATTTGCCACTAAAAAAGAAAAAAGAAAAAAGAAATAACCTCCAGATTAGAATTATTATATGTCCAAATTACTATATGGTGGCATTTCACAAAATTGATAAATTCCTCGCATTATAGGTCCCAGTAGGAATATTACTGTCACGGTTGAGTACCACAGGTCTATTATAAGGGAGTGTGTGTGTTTTTTTATGGGTCGAGGTTGGCGCTGCCTTTAACACGTGCTGGAGGGCGGATTTGGACGGCGGCGACGCGCGGCCGATCAGCTGGGTGTCTGCTGGCCGGTCGAGGGCGATCAGGAAGCACACCGGATACATAATAGACGGTGTCGGCGGTCACGTGGTGTGCAGCGGGCTCCTGAATGATTTAAAGCTTTTTACATCATCAGCCCTCTCCAAGCTCCCCCTCCCCTC
>OMLB01043991.1:18436-29430 GCA_900302555.1 Myripristis jacobus | reverse complement strand
AGACACTGTGACTAAAATAAGTTGTATTTTACCAAAACAACATTTCAAAAACAAAACTGTATAAAAATACTACTACTACTACTACTACTACTACTACTACTACTACTACTACTAATAATAATAATGATAATAACATAACGGCTCCTAAAACACACAAATAAACAAAAAATAAACAAAAATATACAACTATTCTTTTAAGTCACTGAGTCAACACAAAATTAAGAGTTGAGTTCTTCTGGACACTGGACACATGTTCAAGTTCATCCAAACACTGCATATAAATGTGCATCTTTGGTATTTTCATGACCTCCATTTCTGGCAAAACAAGAAATACTCCTGGCAGAGCTAGAAACTGAAATGTTACATTATAGCATTTTTGTGCTTGTAGTGATTCAAAGTTTCAGGTATAAAAAAAAAATCTTCTAATTTAACTCAGTGTTTGTAACTGAACGCAAGTCCAAGAGCTTAAAATCTACCACAGCTGCACCACACAGAACATTAATACTTGTATTCACCGGGGACTTTGAATTGCGCTTCAGGATTAGAGAAGGTGCGGCATACCTGTTTGAAGGTGAGCTGGATGGCCTCATATTTGCGCAGCTCCAGGACGTTCATCAGCTCCATGATGGATTTGTAGCCGCGGTCCAGCTCATCCTGCCGCTTGATTAGCTTCTCTTTCTGCTCAGAAAAGTTGACAAACTGGTCCAGGGCCTTCTTGTTGACATGGCTGTACTTCTTCAGCTCTGTGTTGCACTGTTCCAACTTACGGAACAACTGCAGGAGAAAGAAAGGGAAGGGTTTAAGGAATAAACTGACAGAGGTGGGAACATCTCTTCAAATATTTTCTCAGAGCTTTTATGGTGAGGCCTTTCTGAAATCGTGGCTTTTATTCATTTTGTCCTTGTTTTGTCTCTCATTTATTTATTTATCATCACCACCATAATCATATAAGGGCTCAGTTATCTGGCCAAAATCAAATCTCATGATATGATACTGACACTGGAGGTTTTTTTTTTAAAAAAGCAGGAAAGAAACATGCCATATCACAATATCAGAAATCCCAGATATGTAGCATCAAATCACAGTATTGATATAATACTGATATCACCCAGCCTTAGCATTTAATGTGCAATACTTTAGCATATACACAAGCAGAGGCAGGGATGGATGAGAAAATATCCATGTGTATTTTTTTGTCATCTACTGTGTTGTTGCCTACGTTTTATGTGCCAGTTATGCATTTTAGAACATACTCAGACACATCTTACTACAAAATGAAGGCCTGAAAGGAGCATGTCCACAAGCTGTGTGCAGGGGCCATTGAAACAGACAACCGTTAACACTGAGAACCGTGAATCATGACTGAGGGGGTGGGGATTTTACGCCTCAGTATCTGCTGCATGCTGCTTAGAATTAGAAATTTAGGAACCCTGACATTGGACAGCCAGCTCATTTTCTCCTTGCCAAAATAAAAACAAAAGGTTAAAAAAAAAACCCAAACAAACAACAATCACAAACTAGAAACCTGTTTGTTTACACTTGGTTTTAACACCGCTGTCTTCATCATGTGTCTCGAAAGTGTCTTAGCTGACGGCTTGTGTTTGGATTTTGTTACTGCCTGTGTAAACATGGTCTATGAATGTCATTTGTGTTGTGTTTTTTATTCCCTGTAAAGGACAGTGTTTACTCTTAAGAAAAAAATAAGGACAGTAAACCATGCACTAGACATAAATGTAACATTACATTACTTCAGAAAATGCCACTGCTTGGGATTACGTGGCTTGCCTAACTATTTATCTATCTCCAAGGTAGAAACAGGCCAACAAACAAAGCAATCCACTGGGGGATAACTTGGACAACAAGACCATCTTGCTCTACCCACTGATTTGTAGACACTGTGAATACGATTGATTAACTTTACCAATTCCATGATGCAACTGATGTTTACTGTAACTCAACGGCTACCAGCTCTTATCTTCTACAGGAGAGCTGTGTGAAGAATGTCACTCAAAAAGTTGGGCTGGACACAAACGACTCTCACAGTCTGTTGCATCATTTTGATTCAGAAACGTAACTTGTTCCTGCTATATCTGAGGGACAATGACAATAATAGCACCCCCCACACATTTGTATCAGCCGTTGGCAAACATGCAGCTCAACATTGCCTCAGCCTAGTATATTACAGTTTTCCCAAAGCCTGCAGGTAAACAAGCCCCAGCAACAGAAATAAACGTTTAAAAATCCTCTTCTCGAAGCTTTGCTCCATCTCCAGCCATCTCTGGTTGGTTTCCCAGTGGTAACTATTCATTGCACCAATAGCAGATAGGGAGGTGTTTACTTGCTATAATCTCCTCTTAGCCTGTAAGCACTTCCTGTGTAGAGCTTCAATCTGTTCATCCAAAGGTCTCACTTTTTGTCTCAAAGGCTTTGTTTTTTGGGGGGTTTTTTTGTTTCAGATTAATCATGACCTGACCTTATTAATCAAGAATTGGTATGGCTCAAAAGTGACGACTCTTTTAGAGCACTTGAACTACACATATGAATTCTACCACCTAGATCACTAATGACTGAGGGACCATGAGCAAGTAGCGCTATTATTTTGCCATCTCATCCACTTCTGCAATCAATGGCACCGTCTAGGCCATGAGCACTGTCCTGTAGAAAAAGATTAACTATGTGGAGTGTTTATGAGAAGGCGTGAGGCTATTTTCAGCTTTGTCAAGGAGGGGGATGACACACACACAGACACGAAAGCTTCAGCAAGTCCACTAAACACACAGTCTGTGCTCTCAGAGAAGGCAGCTGGCTGAGAGATCAGAGATAGAGCACTAACTAGTGTCTGAGTCACTGGTGAGTGGGTGGAATATGAGTCCCTCAAGCCTTATTCCTCGGGAGAGCTTGTGTGTGTGTGTGCGCGTGTGTGTATGCACTCAGAGATAAGATGCAATTGGGGTAGGAAGAGAGGATGCACAGAATAACTGACCTTCAGTAGGGCTCTGGAAACAAACAGGTAAGATAAGCTCGGTCTGAAGTAACCCAGCCATGAGGGAGTGACACGAATAATTTTGCAATCAAGTATGAAGAACATTTAAAGTAAATAAAAACAGGTAAGGTCGGTGACATTTCAGTGTCTCATGAAACAAATAAGGGGGCATCGATCCATCAATCTGAATCAGTATATCGATTCCATGATCAAAGATCCAATATAATCAATGGTAAGTGAAAACATCGATTCACATCATCATCCTAGAGACGCGCCTGTATTTTGAAATTTTCACAGCACGTCCCATATCACCATTTTTGTCCAAGCATACTGCCCTCCGAAACATTCAAACAGTGCTAGCACCAGGCAGATAATGTCGGTGGCGGAAAGCGGCAAAAAAATAAATAAATAAATAAAATAAATAAAATAAAGCCAAGAAGGATCTACTCCCTTCTCTGAAATAAATCAGCAGTGTGGAAACGCAACAAGCCTGGCCAAGCACCTGAAACACAAACATGGCATTGACCCCTGAGCTAGCATTAGCGTGTGAGAAGCCTCCTGCTCACCAGCTTCAACCTGCTTTTTTTTTTGTTTTTGTTTTGCAAAAACTGAATGACAACTCAGTAAGAGCAGCAAGTATCACAGATGCCATTTTATATTTAGTTTTATTATTCATATGCAAAGACATGAGGTCTTACTATGTTGTTGAGACGACAGTTTTGTAAGCTACTGCATACTCTGAAGAAAAACTTATATCCCAAGATGTGGTGGATAGCTATGATTATGGCTGTGCAATTAATCAAATTTTATTTTCAAGTACGATTTAGGCTTCTGACAATTATGAAAACAAAACAACTGAGATAAAACGATTATTGTGCCGCATTCAGTTTTGCAATGATGCGCGTTATGTTTTGTTTCGAGTTGAAATTCCAGTGCAGCCGGTTCCTTTGCAGTGGTGCATCCTCGTCCTATTTTGAAATAATTCTGTTTATACCTGCCTGACTTGATAGAAAGGAGACAATTTAATTAGTGGAAGGTAACTGGCATAGAAGTTTGTTACATTTAATTTATAATACTTTGCTTTAGTTTATGCTTTCTGGCACTCAGACAACTGTCCTTTATGGAAAACTCTGTGGTGGGCTAAAATGCATGATACCTATGACCACTTATAAGTATGTATGTAAATCTAAATAATTACCTCAGTTTTACCAGCCAATTACATATTTATTAACATTTAGAACATCCCAGTGCTGCCATGGCAGTTGGTAAGTCAACAAACTAACCAGCCGTAGCTAAAATATATTAGCATCTGGCAGTGGCAATAATTTCCCACGGTGCGTTTGTGTGTACCTGTTTGAGTGTGAGAGTCTGGTACTTCTCAAAAGCCTCCTGAGGCAGGGAGCCCAGCTCTCTGATCTTCTTCATGCACTCCTCTTTCTTCTTGAGCAGCATGCCTTGTCTGTTGGTCATCTTCTCTAGCTCCTTGGTGTCGTGGTTGATGGCGTCGTTCTGCTCCTTCTCGATGGTCTTCCAGCGATCCATGCTCTTCAGGTGGTCTTTGATCTCCGCCTCCGTCTTGTCGACCATACTGTCCAGATCTGAGGAGGATAAGAGGGAGGGAAGCCCATTCCAAATGAGAGATTCGTACACATATATAATGCCATTTTGTGCATAGCCTGAAAGCTTGGTTGATGACACGATAAGACCGTCAGAGCTATAGCCGCAGCTATTTTAAAGAGAATGAAGAGAACAAAATGAACTCTTCAAGTAAAGAGCGCTAGTGCTCAGCTGAAAAATATAAAAAGAGACTGAGATGGTTGAGCTGACAAATTGCAAACACTACAAAAATAGCCAGTCCTCCTGAAAAATAAATAAGCTCTATTTTTATTCAACAGCCACAATCAAGACATTTAGGGTTTACAGCCTACATCAGCAAATGACAGAAGTGCTGGCAATTTTTCTCAGTTTATGCAGTGTTAGAAAAAAAGGAAAATCAGATGACTCACTGGATATGTGGTGCATGGGAACACAAAGCATGTGCAGCCAAAGAGTGAATATAAAATCACTGCTTAAGATTAAGCATGTTATGAATGTGTGTGTGTCACAAGTTAGTAAGAGTGATTTAATGCGCATTCAAATTGTTTCTATTCAAAAACAGGTGCTTTTTGACAATTGCATTCTATCAGCCTTGTCTGAGTCATAACACCACTTGAACACTTATAAAACAGCGGGCCAGAATGAATCTGGAGGAACACATTATCCAAGATGTGAGTCAAACTCAGCAATCAATTAATTCTCACCATCTGCTGGTAATCCAACTTAATAAGAGCCGCTCTGCCACTTCAGTTTCTCAATTTAGAATTTCTCAACTTTAAAAGAACAAAACCCTCCTACTGCTTCTTAATTCTTTCCCATTACAGCTCAACTGAAACCACATTTTGGGTCTAGCAACATAATAAATAACTTATAACTGGTGACGCCACACAAGTAACATATTAAGCTTTGGTTTGGTGGTTGTATCAGAAGATACCTTCTGAAAATGTACCTGACAAATCTGGCTCTCAAGTAGCAGCTATGACAAAGAGCTACATTAAAGCTTTCAGCAGCGTAAACACGTTGGAGGTGTCTTGCTGCAGTCTTGACAAAGCACTCCTGGATGCTTTTGCTTCAAGTGCAGAGCAGTTGTACTGCTGTGATAAGGCGATTTGCAGAGCCTGCAGACCACTCTACCGTTGGGTCGCCCACACTTTAGATGATCGTGGGCGAGGTGTCTTAGCAGCAGCTTGTTCTCTGGGGGAACACATGCTTTTTGACAGGGCACGGCCATCACTGTGACATGTTGACGCATATTATGCAAACCTACATATTTCTGTAATCGGTAACGTTGACTACACTGCAACTGTCCTTATCTCCCTATCGCGTATCAAAAAATCCTCCTCTAAATGCTTCTCTAAAGTCAAAAAGAATGCTACAATGCATAGGTATATTTTGCACACACAAGTTTTTCTTTGTCTCGCAAGAAACATTGCAAATGTAGGATGACATTTTGGCACCTCCTCCTTATTTACATTACATCCTGAACTCTTGGGGAGAAAAGTGGCATTTAGTCAGGTTTTATTTTCTAATCTTTATGAGTGTAATCACACATATTGCTTGTTTTTTTGTTGTTGTTTTTTTGGTCCAAACCATAGTGGAAGAGTTAACTTTGCATCTTGGCTGTGCTTTCCCAAATATAATGAAAATTTCAAATACTTTCCCCTCCATTTCTAACCACTGATGTGTAATATTGTATTAGAGATGTATATTTATTATGGATAAATGTAGCTAATAGCTGAGTCGAGCTCCCGCTAAATAGTGTAACACTTTTATAACTTTTGTCATAAGGCTTGTATTTGAAAATTGTATGAGTTCTAGTTAGATTTAATGGATATTTGAGTATATTAATATGGAGCAAATAAAACTGTCTAACGATGCAGTGTTTTTTTTTTCCTCAGAGGAAAGTTGGGTGGGTTTGTTAAATGTTCCCCTTTATTAATTAAATTCTTAGAAGCAAGTGGTCATTTATAAGTCATCACTAGATGTCACTATCACACTGGGCAGCAACGCAGCAGGTCTGCAAACGCAAGTAAGGTGTCACTTTAAAAGCATTGCAGTGCGGGTCGCTACTAGCATGCAAATATTAGCCATTGCTATGCTGTAAATTCTGTTGTGGAGCAGCTGGCGTTCATGGAAGGAGTCGTCAAAGCTTTAAGACTATAACAAACACTAATGGAGCTCTCATTCTGGCCCTGACCAATCAGCAAATACAGCTCGTTGATCATCCTTTCATGAAATGAGCAGGAGATCTTTGAGCCGTATTAAACCCCCAGCCAAACCTTTACTTCACTCACACTCCAGTTCTTAGCACTGATTGGGTCAGCGTGTTGCTATTTTTATCATCTTAAGGTGAGTTTTTACTGGCCCTGAGCCATCAGTTATGCTGGCCTCTGCTATATAAACCCCTTCTTGACAGATTGTAACAGCTTTTTTTCTCCCAGCAAGCAAGGGCCGGCTTTCGTTTATGCTACCTGTGTAAGAAAAGCGGCCTCCTCCAGCCATTGCTGCTGCAGGAGCCGCTGGGAGACCCTTTTCCTGCCACGTCCTGCTGGCTGCCCCAGGACAACTGCAGCGCTCTAGCAGAGTTACTGGTATGCTCTTTGCTTAACTGTGCACATTTGGCTTTCAAGGTAGATACTTTATTTTCCCCAAATACTAATCAGGATGTGCACCTGTTAGAAGAAGCTGCAGTTTGCATTGTTTATTTCTCGTTGACTGCTTTGTGATGCCATCCTCTGATAACACACATTTTTTGAAAGAGTTGCAAAGTCACAGCTTGGACCAATCAAGACAACAGCCCCACTAGCTCCACCTAAAAGACGCTGGAATACAGATTTTATTATCTCCCAAGAAGGGACTAATTAGATTTCCATTTGCGTCGCCCACTGCAAATTTGCGTCTATTCACGTCTTTGCATTGACACATTAAAAACTTTCATGTTTGGTGTGAACACACCTTAAAGGGGCCTGTGAAACGGCCTTCACGGCGTGGCGTGTCTTGGGCCATAATAGCATGCCTACCTTCTGATCGTGCAAGGGTGTCTTTGACACGTTTGTTTATGCCGTCCAGTTCAGAGGTTGTGGCTGTGAGTACTGTGCCTCCTTCGGTCTCTCGCAGCTCATTGAGCTCCTATACCAAAGTAAAATGAGTTGCATCAGCGGCAAAAGGGTTAAGTAAATTCAAAAACCCAGATTTTCACATTTATCATTCAGACAGAAGACACTGAACTCTAAAACTTAAATGTTTCTTTTGCTTGGTTCGACAGTGACTCTACAACACACTGGCTACACAAATATAAGGAATAAATACACTACAGAATACAAGGCAGCAGGTCTAAATACATTTTTGTACAGTACATTATATAAATACAGTAATGAACACTGACAGGCTTTGTCAGGCTATGTGATCAATACAAAAACTGTAGTGAGCTCAGACACGGGGCAGCGTACCTGCTCCACTTGGTCAAGGCGCTTCCGCAAGTTTTCATTGAGGTAGGTCTCCACTCTCGTCATGATGCCCTCCAGTTTGATCCTCTCATTCAGCAGCTGTCTGTTGTCCTGTGAAGGGGCAGGTGATAATCACAAACATTTGTTAGCTCCTTAAAGGGTGTAGAGAAGCATTCACAACCAAGGTCATTCTGTGTTTGCAATACTCTAACCCACATCTGACACATCCACTTTACAACGTAAGTATTACCTTATCATGTATCTCCTAAACACCATACTAATAAATCTGTGTGTACTCACTCATGTGCAAGCAAACACTATATAAACAACAGCTGATAAATACAAAACACAAGTATTCTGTCACCGGCAAGACAATTGGTTACCACCAACGCCGCAGCACCAGACATAAAAGACTGTGATGGGTGGGTGGGGCTGTTGCATAACACTACTAAGTATGGTGGAGAGTTCATTGAGGTGGCAACTGAGAGCAGCTGGCAGAAGAGAGAGAAAAAGCAGCGTTGGATCACAGAAACATCCCACACACAGCTGCTGCTCGCTGCTCTCACCTCAGTCAGGTCGTTCTAAATAGACTAGTGTGTCAAGGCAGAGCGGGATGGGGGCGTGTAGGGCAGAAAAAATACAAAAGGATTGAGTAGGTAGTAGGTGTACTTAACAACGGCAGATAGATTAGCATGCGGAGGGAAGTGTTTGCTGTATGTGAGAAACACACTCACACACACACACGCGAGAAGCACCAGCAAACATTAACCCCATAAATTACGCAGTCCACTGCTTGACCAGTCAACAGACTGATTTGAAATAAGTATGTTTCATGTTTTTTAACTAGCAACTTAGGCCATTTCTATTAAAATTATCTAAAAATTCTGATTATGGTTTGGCCTAAAATTACCAGATGCAATTTTTTTCCCATATGATATTCAAGCCTGTTTTAACATCTTTTCCTTAGTGAGTAGCTGTATTGCACCAATATTTTTCAGTGACACTAAATACAGTCGTCTACATCTATAGATCTATATGAATCTAAAAAGAACAGGTATACAAGGAAAAACAACATTTCTACTCAACTATACTAAGCTATTTCCAATAGGAAGAATATTTCCAAGAATCAAGCGATTATTAGTAAGTTGCAACAGCAAATCTGTACAAGTTCATGTTTATGAAGTTGGGCAAACAGCTGCATGATATTTGATGAATCACAGTCTTACATTACCTAATCTAAATTGAATAACTCAGCAAGTGAGCCTTGTTAAATGGGATTTCAGTGGCATCCAGGAGTGTTCAGCTTGTTGTCATCTTGCATCACCGCACTCGGCTGCTCTTGTCAATTTTCTGGACGAGCAGGAAATCATCTCAAACATACTGAGTAGCAAATATATAACCTCAAGTGTAATTTCCAAGTTTTACCAAAATACACTTTGGGGTGTCTGGGATACTCTGTACGGGAAAAGTGGCCAATTCATACTCATCAAATGCTGGTAGGACTGCTTCAGCGACAACACAGATATGCAATGATGTACCAGTAGGGCAGGGGGTAATGACAGATTTGTTCAGTTGTGAGGTGGGAGATGACTGAAGACAACATCTATACTACAATTACTGTCAGTAATTTCAGTGTGACACAGGATGGCGCACTGTGCCACAGATCTCATGAATACAAATGGACATACAGAGCTCACAGCCCTCCATGCCCCTGTCCCCTCTCCCCCCTCACCTGCTGGAGCTGTCGGATCTCATCATTGAGGTCGTCGACACGCCTCTGGTCCTCCAGACTGAGCTGAGAAAGCAGGTCTGTGCCCAGCTCAGCCTTCAGTGACTCCCTGGTGGACTCCATGGCATGAAGGCTGGCCTCCAGACTCTGGAGACTGCGTTGCTAGAAAGGAATAGGGGGAAGAGAGAAGGCATAGAGACATCTGTCAATCACTTTGCTTCACTCCCAAGAGCAGTGCTGGAATCAGTCTGAACCCTAAGCTCAGATCATATGGGAAATGAAAAGCCCTGCACAGATAAAGTCAGTTCCAAATTATGCGTATCATATTATTATGTTTTGTGTCAAGACCAACAGAATGAAATGCTGGCGCAGAGTAGCATTTTATTTTGTTTCCAGTCTTGAAAAGAACTATTAATGGCTCTTTTACACACAAAACTCAGTGTCATTTTGTGTTATTTCCAGTCCAGTCTTGCTAGATTAGTTCAGTTAATGTTTCAGAATTTCAACCATGATAATAGGCTGGTTTGGAAGCAAATTTTGATATTTCAATAACATCAATAACTCTGACACTGAGCTATTACCTTGGGCATGAAGGTCTTCTCGGACTGCTGCCTCTTCTCTTTGAGCATCTTCATCTCCGACAGAATACTGTCTCGGGATGCCTTAAACTTTCTCTGCTGTGTTTCGATCTGCTGCATCTGGTTCATTAGCTGGTCAATCTCATTGTTGATACGTGGAGGAAGCCGTTAAGGAAGCATAATGTCAGTTTATATCTGCAGAGCAAGAGTACCACTAGGGGTGAGGGGGTGGGGACTTAGGGTTAGAGTTAGGGAAATCAGTTGTGGAATGGATGAATGAATGGATTCTGTTCACTGAAACACTAGAAGAATTTGAAAGATACTGGAAATGTGGAAATTGCAAGAGTAACCTTGGTTGCTACGGTGTTGATATGGAATAAACTACTGCAGTCTGTATACTGCAGTTTATCTTCAGATGGCACTGTTCTTGCAACCTCTCTCTCTCTCTCTCTCTCTCTCTCATAGTCTCCAGAAATACCTGGAAAGTGTCAGCATTTTTATGATTTTTTTCCAGCTGACTTTTTAATAATGTCATCAGACCATATTTCATTTTTTTAAAAATTGGTCTCCTCCTCTCCCCATGAGCTACCACAGCTCATCTTTCCTTTCTCTGATTCTGATGATAGCCAGCATGACTTCCTGTAATTGCTCAGAGAGTCTGA
>OMLB01043991.1:0-18416 GCA_900302555.1 Myripristis jacobus | reverse complement strand
ACATTTAAAAAAAAAAAAAAAAAATCTGGACCAGATGGTTTGGTCTGAACCGTGACCCAGGTGAGGTTTCACACCTGTAATTTTGGCTCAGATTAAACTGAAAAGCCCATAAGTCCAGGCCAAACAAAGTAGGTGAGAAATCCCCCTAAGTTGGCCTTAAAAACTCCACTTGTCAACAGCAAAGTGCTGTGGTAGTATTATGTTGTAACTAAGAATCACTCAATAAAATACTTCATGCAACAATTTAACCTACTTCCCGGTCTATGAATGTCAACGGGTTGCAGCGAGGATCCTGTGCATGCTTGTGACTTCTACCATACTGCCTGGTATACATGAGCACGCTATATTTTCCCTTCCATAGGACTCTGTCCAGTCTAAACAGTACATATAGTACAAAAAGACTTTTCATACACAAAAACATGCGAGCACACACACACACACACACACACAGACATACACACACAGCCCAATTATTACGGAGGTACTTCTCCCAAGCTCCTAATGAAGTCACAGGAAAGCTTATTGGCTTTTTAGTGAGGAAGTGCAAACCAAAGGGCTTCTATAATGTGACCGGGCTTTCCAGGGAAGTCTGTGTCATCATCAATATCAAGACAGAGGATTAAGAAGGGCACAACATACACAACATTAAGCTAATCTAACAGACGGGCTTATTGATCCTCTAGCGCAAACAAAGGGTCTGGAACACTCCTTTGGACCTTGAAGGTTTAGCTGGGCTCAATACACACAGTAGCTGATCAATGTGCTGGTGGTTTCATCGACCTAGAAAGGGCTACTGAAAGTCGGAGGACTGCCCTGCACTGGCCAGTGCAAATGGAGAAAATAGACATTTAAGGACTATCTGGTAATTTTCTTGACAGTCAAAAGCAGACGCCAGACAAAAATACTCCCCTGAATTAAATGGAATGTGAAAAAAGATACATGTATTTTTCTCTGATGGCCACTTCCATCTCTTCTGAATAAAACATAAAATAGATGCACTAAAAAAAGCCAAGTTGATAGGACATGGGAGCAGATTATGAACAATCCTGACACAGGCGCAATTACTGCATGACCTCAATACGTTTATTGATGCAATATGGTGCTCGTGGCAAAATGTGGATGGTAACTTAAAATAGAGGGACGGCTGAGGTGCATCAACCTAATCACATGCTTATCTAAAGGGCAGAGGTGGAGACTGAACAACAGGCTTTTAAATAATTGATCCATTCTATGACTCATCGCTGCGGGGGTGAAAGACGGGTGCTATGTCATCAGCTCAGCTGTCCATCCTCCTGCCCACTCACACAAATGTATGTAATCGCCAGGTGTACCCAGTAACCCACATATGCATGCTGGTTGAGACTGAGAAGCTGCACAGAAAGATACAGGTGTGCAAATATGCTGATAAGCATGCCTGACCGGAAATGAGTGTGTGCAGACACACAAAAATCCCCTCTGATCCCTCTGTCTCCTACTGGGCTCTCCACCTCTAACACCAGTTAGTCATGGCTTTGGCCTGTATGACCTAACATACTAATCCTTTTTGGCCTGCTAAGACCCCCTCTTTGCATCTGCATCACCTCCTGCTGGATTTGCTTAGCTACATAACCCAGATACATTTAATCCACCTTTAAAAATGCAGACTCAGCTATATGACCACCCTGCAATTCAAGGACATTAACAAGGGTGTGAGTTTCTTACCCCTTCATTTCTCCAGACAGAATCACTCAGAAGAAGCTCCTGCTAATGTGCAACAGTAAAAAAAAAAAATAAAAACATAAAAAAGCATTGTCCTTATCGTTTTTTAGAGGTTAGTTGTACTATATATGAATCACCACTTTTTTATAATAAATATTAAATCCCAAAAGGGAGAGGAATACTTTTGTGGTAAAGTGGTGATTTTGCAAAGCTTCTAAGAATCCTTACTGCTCCAACTGGCAGAGTCAGAGAAGAGACTTCCCTTCTACCAGAAAAGTCTAGACTGCTGAAACGTCCTTGAAAAAGACACTTAATTCCCACCAGCTCCCAGGACCTGCACTGTAGCTGAACTCATGCTCTGACTTCCCTTTTTAAGAGACGGTACACTAAAAGAATATTTTTCCTACAGGGATCAATGAAGTAATGCACAATGACATAATTTGGATGAACACACCCACCACATCGCATCATATACTATGTATTTTTTATAACGGCGCTTTCCGTATATAGGCTTGCTTGTGGTGCATTGCCACAATATTGGCACAGCCACCACAAAAGAAACTGGTAAGTTTATAGAAATTGATCTAAATAAATCTCTAACACTGCATCTCATGTGTGCAATACAGCATGGCAGTGTCGTTTTATGATGCACAGAGTAACACTTTTTAAAAACAGATGTATGAAGCTGCTCAACGCTCATAAAGCTGGCTGAGCACTCTGCAGAGACGAATACTGCGCTGGTCTAACCAGTTGCATTCCACTGTACACACTGTTAGTACTGTAGGTAAAGACAAGTAACTAATCCTATTGAAATGAAGCCTCACACCTTACCTTAACAGTAAACGTTCAACCTGTTAAACACCAGAAACCAGTACGTTAAAAAGGATATGTTCAATGTTTCTACGCAGGTTCTCGTTGAGCTTGGCCTCCAGCTCTCCCAGCTCCTCCTCAGCCTTCTTCATGTCCTTCTGGAGCTCCAGGCGAGACTTCCTGGTATCATAGTAGCCTCCTGTCAGAGCACCACGGTGGCTCACCTGGTCACCTAAGGGGGACACAGCACAGTGTGTGTAAGGAAGGTGTCCCTGTACTTGCAAAGAAAAAAAACACACTACTGTAGGGTAGGTCGGTTAATGACGTCGTCGTTTTGACGCCCACCAGGGTCCGTCAAAAAGTCGAAGTGAAAACAAAAAGTCAGTGTTTTTTGGGGGGTTTTTTTGTGACCACAAGTGAGAGTTTGAACAAAGCTCAGCCAGTAAACTGAGAGTCTTGCTTTCTGATTCAGCTCCACCTTCACCACACTGGTCCGATCTCCTGCTCCTTTTTACCCTCACTCATGAACCCGATTGAAGACCTCCATGAGCGCAACTCGGAGGGGGAAAACATCATCTCAGCCACTTCACATTCAGCTGCAAACTGTTTCGAGGCATGCTGGAGGCTCTCCATCATATGCAAATAGCTACTATTATTTTTAAAAGCACTCTAAATTAATTAATGTATTTCTCTTTTGTCTAATTTTTGGAGTGGCCCTGCATGTAGTTTTTGTGAATACATGCTTAATGTTAATTCTTTGATAGAGGTGTACTGTGCAGTGCAGGTCAGCTTACCCTCCAGAGTTATACAGTCCATAGTGAATGCCCTGGCCAGTTGAGTGGAAACCTCCATGCTGCGGCAGATCAGAGTCTTCCCGAACACATGCTTGAAGGCCTTATCAAAGTTGGGGCTGTAACGTAGCTTGCTGATCATGGGGATGGCATCCTTTGGTTGGGATTCAAGGTTAGAAAAGCTAAGTGCAAATAGTGGCAAATGTTACACCCACACTAGCAGGTACAGGTAATGATGCCATGAGTGCTGTGAGCGTGCAGGGTTTCATTCCAGACAGAAACAGGACCAGATAATCTCACTGGTTAGGATGAAAAGAGCGGGACTGATAAACTGACTGTTAAATCATCTGTTATAGCTCTTGGCTGGAATGACCACCTACACCCTCTCAGCTCTACATGGGTCATGGGTGCCTATCCCTGCAATACAACCTGAAACATATTACAATTACTCTGCATTTGGGTAGCAAAATCAGTGTTTTTTAAATGCTTCAAAATGCTCTATTGTAATTTGAATTCTGCTGCACAGTTGTGATAAACGGTTTATTTCAAGAGATCCTTCTGGATTTATATCTTGGTATTAGGGAACATAACACAAGAATTAACCAAGAACCTGTTATCACTTAGGTCTCACTTAAGTAACCTGATGACAAGGCTGCTGCAAATTTAATGAGCAAACCTACTAAGACCAAAGGAAGATGGCAGATGGCATTTTTAATGCATCTAAAACTCTTACATTGGTTTCTGGGTAGGCAGTGTCCCTGACATCCAGTTTGCTGAGGGGCAGGAAGGTAACCTCTCCAGGCAGGTTCATTTTGTTGAACTCCATCAGGATCTTGGTGCTCACTTCATCAGTCTCCACAATGTGGTAGAACAGCCTGGGGATGAGAGACATTTGGGTCAGCCACACACTAGACAAATCAGGCTGCATGACTGTCAACATCAACTAGAGATGAACATTCAAATGCAGACAATGCAAACAGACCAGACACTTAGAGCATAAAATATCAGAAAAGTCTAATCATTTACTAAACAGGAGGAAGCAATGACCCTTTACATTCACCATTACGTCCAAATTAATTATGAAGCCCAGACAAAGAATTTTAAAAAAGGGGAGAGAGAGAGGGGGATATGCAGGTTAAAGAAGGCTTATTAAACCTTGAGACAACTGAAATATTTATTGTGAAATGGGGGCTGTAACTCAATACCAGAAGGGCTTTAATAATGTATAATAAAACAATAACGATAATTATTGCAACATGTTTTTCCTCGATCTAAAAACTAAAAATGTTCAATACAATATCGATCAACACAGATCATGTGGCAAGCACAGAGAAAGGTCTGGCTGCATGCCCAGTCTTGAGTGGGGAGCAACACACCGCACACGGCAACTACAAACTCTTATTTCGGTGGCTAAAAACGATTACCATAATGCTAATAAGCAGCATTCTGGATTTCACACAGAAGCAAAAAGTACTTAAAATGTGACATAATAATTATTTGATATATATCAAAATAATTAATGATATCAACTGAAATAATGCCCTATATTGTGGTAACATGGCCTAAAAGCCCATACCCTCAGTGTATATCGGACCAGGATTTTTGACTTTAGAGCAGATAAGCAAATCTCCCAAATAGATAGCAAAAAAACACATTGAATGTGAATTTTGCAAATCAGATCCAAACCATATTTGGAAGTGGTTTGAAAAACAATTCCAATCGGATTTGTACAGATGTGTCTTCAGTCCAGATGCTCTGGACACTCAAATAGGATTTCAAAGTGCCTGTTACGTCACTTGCACTGCGACACACAACGACAATGTCAAATCCCGAGGAAGTGCAGCAGTGTGGCTGAGCAGAATCCATGCTGCTACTGGCAGAGCGACATGGAGGACAACGCAGAGTACAAAAATCCTTGGACAGACGCTGAAACAAACTGCTTCCTGCAGCTTCTGTACGTTTCTCCTGCTTCCAAGATGGAAAGCTGCATCACCAGCACACATAGTTACTGACACCTACATTGTTACAACAACATGTGCAGATAGGTTGGTGATGTCAGGACACACAAATCCGATCTGATCACTCACAAATTACAGCGCAGACACTCTTCTTCAGACACAAACTTCTCACTTAAAACAGCACTTACAGAGACGTTAGCCCTTACAGAGAGTTTCTGGTGTAAAATGCAGCCCTTACCTGGTGCCAGCAGTCACCTCCACACAGGTGTAAAAGGCCGGCTCACACTCAAAGTTGTTCATGACGATACCGTGGTAACCGTTGATGACATGCTGGTTGATGCCCTTGCGACGGAAATGCTCCAGGACTTTGTTGATACTGTCAATGCCGTTTAGGATGGCCTGAAGAATCAAAGACAAAAGACTAATAATGAGACCCTTATTTCCTCCAGAAAAAAAACCCTTGATATGGGAAATTGCATATACAATGGTTTAATTCAAAAAGCAGGTTTAGCAAATGCCATCTAAAATACAACAAGCACGGCTGCTTCTGAAGTACCGAACTCACACACATATCTTATGCTGCACAAAGGATCAAAAGTACACCAACTAACATGTTAAATTGTGTGCTGTGTAGAATTTGTGGCCATGAAATGAAGTTGCATATTGGATTAAAAATCCTTTAAAAAAAAAAAACTGTGTCCACTCATTTACTGCAGCTCTTATGGACAAATAAAAGGAAATAAATAAATAAATAAATAAATAAAATAAGCAAACAAGCAAGCACATCATATTTTGCCAATATTTTGCAGCACTATAAAGGAGTCCATCAAAAGCTGGAGACGGGATGAGTCAGCTGGGACCAATGAAAGAAAATAAATACAGGACAGTCACATTAATGTCCAGGAAGTCGCATGCAGCATCCTTTCATCTCTTTTCAGAGATGATATTTGTTATTGGACAAGGCAGAGAGGAGTGAGTCATATGTAAATTTGTCTGGCTATGATAAGGTGCCAGCAGCGAGGCAGATGAATGATTCCATTTGATATTCGTATCCTGACAATTGGCTGAGTCACAAAGTGAGTCTTGCAGAATATTCAGGTGGGCTCATTCAGTGAGGTACCTTTTCACCGGGGGCTTGATGTACCTTTGTATCTGAACCACCATTTGCCCATTTCCACTCTCAATGAATAAGTGAGTGAGTGCTTCTGTGAAAGTTTAACAGCAGATTTGTGGCATTATAAGTCTGCTACTGGCTTCTATTATCCTGCGAAAATGGTGCTTATGTGTGCATACGATAACAAAAAATGTGACACCTTAAATTTGCTATTTGCTTCCATGCCTTGACTTTTGTAAAAGGGGAATTTCCACGTATATTTGTGCTCTAACACGTCTGTGCACTTGCGTCCAGCTGGAAGCATCAGTTATACAACTCAAAAATGACACGATTGTGCACCACGACACGGACCTTGCCGGTGGCAGCGCGAAGGAGCTGTTGTTTTTTCTCCAGGTCCTCTCGTTTAGCTGCCAGCGCCTGTTGCTCTGCGTTCTCCTCACGCCACAGGTAGCTGGAAAGACACAGCCATCACACACTGTTAGACTTATGTCACCAGAAGCACCAAACCCCGACTGGCTCCACGATGCTGGGAGGAGCCAAAGACAGTAACCACAACACACACACACACAAAAACAACAGGGAAATGGCAATAAAAAATAACGATTTCCTTGTAAAATGACTGGGATTTGTGAATGAATAAATATAGAAATGCAACAATATCCTTCCGTGAGAAATGAGGGGATGGTCTAGGTATGCAACCTGTGGCTTGTGTTATCAAATGTCAGCCTAAATTTCAGTGGTTACATATTAATCAGAAAATAGAAACTAAGTCTATAGTAGTCACACACACATGCACACATATAAAGAAAAATAGCTCATTAAGTAAACACTTTAACAGAATTTTACAGGTCCATGAACACATTTTTCCTGCCACAATGGGATTCAAACCAAACCCGCTAGTGCAACGCTGAAACCAAGGAGCTATACAAGACAAGGCCGGTTGGTAAATGTTCCATAAGTATTACATTATTTTTATTCAATGATGATTGCACAATTTACTATTAATGTAATACTATTACAAAGCTAATAATTTAGGAAAATATTGCTAATTATACAGAACCACTGTACTTACTGGTATTTAACCAAGAGATCAAACATTACAAATAACTACTTGTCAACACTAGAGATTTCCACTTATGTTCTTTTTTTTTTTTTCAAGTAATTACCACTCTGCAATTTGAGTCCAAAATGTAAAGTGCAACCCCATATTTGCATGCAGCTCTACTCTTTTCTTTATCTTTTCATTACTACTACACCAGAGTAGATGAATTATCTACTCTGAAGACCTTTAAGAGCAAAAAGCTTATGGCAGCAGAGGCCAGAGGCATCCTCCCGTCAGTAGAATAAATAATCCTCATCGTTTAAGCAGACAGAGAAGGCACAGTGACATTCACTGGAGTCTGGAAACAATGCAATGTAACTAAAGGTTGCCAGGCGGAAACAGCATATTGGCTTAAAGGGAGGGTGAGCAATTCAACCTTTCAGCTAACGCACAATGTAGGGGTGACTCATCTAAACTAAGTCATGCTATAGGGCTGCGTACTGCTAGACACAAAACCCTTAAAATATTATTTAACTATATTACAGCAAAGATGTGAGAGAGAGATAAAGTATCTTACTTTCGCTCGCTCTGAAGTTCATCTTTCTTGTTCTTCACTTCATAGTATTTCTTGTCCAGCTCCTCAACGCGGGTCTTCACCTCATTCAGATCTTGGTCGAGTTTCTACAGAGGGAAGTCACAAGTGGGTTAGATACACTCCCATCAAATTTTAGGTTACAATGGCAATCATTAATTCAACAATGAATTACAGCAGCTAATACATTACCTCATGGCAGGGCCTAAAAATAACGGCTCTCCTACAGAACATATCAGTTATGTGTGCTATCTCAGAAATACACCAAAGGCAATGTGATCCGATTAAAATGAGGCGTAGATTTGCACATCCTTCTTGATGCAAGGCTTACATTTAATCATCAGAATAAAAATAGAAATTATAAGAGCTTACAACACATTTACGCTATGCACATTTTAAACAGTTCAATCCAACATGGTTCGTACAACCTGACAAAGATTCCTCATGGGACTGAAATGTTATTAAAAGTGCAGAGCAGGGTAAAAATATGCTCCAGACATCTTTTATTCCGATGGGATCAAATTAGTACAAATCTTACAAATCAAATGCATTATTACAATAGCTGTAGAGGGAGTGGATGGGTTTCCATTAACCTAGTCTAAGTGGCACTGCACACCTGGAAAACTGCCCCAGAGGTCGAAAAAATTTAATTGCTGAAACCAATCCACAACATGGATCTTAAAACAAGATTGCCATGACACCCTGAGGAGTATTAGTATAGCAATAAAACGGGTGTGCCGCCTTACGTTGTACTGCTCTAGGTTCTTCTCCTTGTTGGTCTCCGTGTCCTCCAGGTCTTTGTGGATGGCTGCAATCTGCCTCTTCTTGTCATTGATGGCCTGGTCCAGGGACTTGAGCTCCTTCTTGATCCACTTGTCCCTCTCCTCCTTAGAGGTGAACTGGCTGCCACGGCCCTGCTTGGCATACAGGTCTGTTCTCTCCTGCGTGGCCTGGGCCAGTCTGAATAACAAGAATTTATAAACCAAATGGTAACTCCACACTGCAAGCAACAAACTCAGTGAGTCACTGAATTTTGTATTAAATCCCGATAGAGCTTTGTGACTGGCAAAACTTGGCTGCTGTGTGGATAGTTAACACAATTGTGAGCCAGGCAAACATGGTCACTGGCTGAACATTTCATGATGACTGGCCATCAACAGCCAATTTTCATACTTAATTGTTTGCCTAACAGAGTATTTTGTTTCATAAGAGCTATATTTCTGCTTGGTGTGTGTTAAAATCAATGAGAAGCTGATTATAACAATTCCAAAAAGCATATAAAAGCAAGTGGATACAGGTTCTGACCCTGCAACAGTTTTTTGAACAACAGTCTTTGTCATTACTAAAACCTGTGCTTGCTTCCTTATTGTTCTCATTGTCCAGGTAAAGTGTTGAGTGTTATACCACTAATGTCTAATGCTACTGGCAGGGTTCTTTCTAGCCAAGGAGGAAAATTCTCACCACACCAGGAGAAAATACACAGACTGAAACAACAATAGCTATGCCATTTGCTTTGCTCTTTAGAAGTGCAACTTTATGATATTACGTGTCTTGAGCGCAAGGTTTCCTGAAAATAACCGATTCCATTACTTGGTTTGTTTTTCGTATAAGAATTACGGCTAACGCAGACAATGAAGCCACTCAGAGCACACAAAAGAGAGTGAGTCATCACAAACCAATAGAAATGTGTTTTTCTTCTTAGAGAAGGTGAAACGTGAGCAACTCAAAGTAGCTGTTCACCAGAAGGATACCAACGGAGGAACTTAACAAAGCTCCATTTAATGTCCCCTATGCCTGAGTAACATTTTTAGCTGAGGAATTTGCGCATTAAGTGAATGTTATAGACAGCCAAGGAATTTTTAGCATGCTTTCATTGTTTACCAAATAAACCAGTGGGCAAAAAAAAAAAAAAACTGATTGTTTTTGTACAAGCGTAATAACAACTGATACAACTTAAAAATGTAATGTAATGATTACAACATCCTTGTTGGGAAGAAATCAGGTCACAAATTAACCACCTAAGTCTTTTTTGAGCCAGGAAAAACCCTGTGTACAGGGTCAATACAGGAAGGGGAGATTTGTCTGGATGCCCGAAAGCAAGATTAAGAAAGGCTTGTCTACAAACACTCAAAAATATAAAGAGGGAAAAATAAAATAAATACGGAAAGCCAAACTATAACTGCTTATCATCGGCACTCAAACCAGCACGGTATGGATGACTTTAATATCCAAAATCACAGCAGCGGTAATTTTTTAATAAAGGTTAAATGTGACAGTATTCTATTATAAATGCAGTATTAGAGGTATAGCGATGCCCCGGCCTGCAAGTCATATTCTCCGACATAAGTTTGGTGATGATGAAAAAAATGATCTCTCTCATTAAAATCACAAATCTTATTGCAAAATAATCACAACAGTAATTTTTTTAGCATCTTGTGCAGCCCCAGTATGATCACACTTTGCGTCCATGATAACAACCAAAATAAATATATCTGCAATATGATGAATCACCAACCAAACAAATCTAGCAACGAGTGCCTGTGTGTCAAAGGCCACTATCTTGCAATTAGGGATTAACAAGCATTTGTAGCAAATGTAAACTGCCGTGTACAATGTAGGACATTCCACAAATACCAATACTCATGCGTGTCCACCTCCTGATCTCGCCCTCTCAATATAATGTTATATTAATAAAATTTATTCCAGATATTATGGCTTTCTGACTCATTCAGTTCTTGCTGCTAATAGCCGTGAGTGAGTCATCCCTACCTGGCGATGCCCCGCTCCTCTTTTTCCTTCACCATGTTGAATTTAGGCTCCGTCTCCTGCAGCTCCTTCTGCTTCTCCTCGATTTTCTCCAGCAGCTTCTGACGTTCCTTAAGCAGACGTTTCTGGAAAAGCGAGAACAGGTTGTTTAAGACAAATTCTCAAAGATAACAAAGGGAAGGGAAACAGAAATTTATTTATGGAAAACCTGTTAAATTGTTGCAAGAGAAGGAGGAAAATGCAAAGGATTGAGAAAGTGGGCCATGATACTGAAGGTGAAGAATACTGAAAAGACATGCACAGACACAACTACACACCACTGCAACTTAACTGGAGGGGGAGGACTGGACAGACTGTACGGTTTCATGACAGAGAATGAAGGGAGACCAGCATGGTTTCCCTCCAGTTTCCCTCACAGCTGCAGAAACAAGAATGCATCTACTTTGGACATGAATTAAACCCATTTATTAAACCCCTTCAACAAATAAGCTGTAAGACTCAAGAACATGCAGTTACATTAATTAATTAATTAAACTTACTAATTAAATTTATTGTATATATTTAGTATATTTAGTCTCTATTGTATCTACTTCTTCTTAATTTTATTTTGTGTTGTTATTGAGGCTGCTGTAACGTGGGAATTTCCCAGTTTGGGATCAATAAAGTAAATCTATCTATAAATTTGTAAACACCTTTTGAAAATCTATGGATGTTGTGTCAAAAATTAAAAAAAAACAACAACTCCTTATTCAACCTGTCTCCTTCTAATAACGAGTGACTGTGATAGAAAAAAAGCAATGAGGGACGTTAGCTTTCACCGGTATCACCCCACCAGCAGAGCTGCCCCCTGACTAATGATTTTAGACTGATCAGCAGTGGTGGTTTGCCATACCGCAGCTACGGAAAGTTCTAATTTTTCCTGGAGCCGAGTTTGCCTCAAACCAGATCAGATCACGACAATCAGCAGCATCAGACGAGGCCAGTGACGCAACACTGCCTCCCTTGCTTGTCATTTCGCTCCAGTGAAACCTGGCCGATACTATACCACCCTCAGCCAGGTGGGCCTAATCCAACCACCAGCCAGCACGCCTGCCTGGGACCCATCATGCTTTACTCACAGGCTGAGCCAATAAGCCATAATGTATGATTATCTTCCTCGCTGCAATACACTCACTCACACACATACACACACACACAAGACGCCACCATACGGAGGGTGATCCATGCCAGCTCAGTACCCATAAAATCATGTGCACATTGATGTATAGCAGGACTGATGGCACAAGCCCAACATGTAGACTAGTGCTTCTTCTCTAAAGCTCTGCGGTGCTTTAGTTTTGGTTCCACGTTCATTGTTGGTCCAGGATATAAGTCTAGTGAAGGATCCAGTACCAAACATGCTGATTTTGAACATCAGGACAGCACTTCTTGTTTTGCAAGGAAATTAAATTAATATACACCACTACTTTGAGAGCATAAAAAAATAAGCAGGGGAAGAGTGAACTGTCAGTGGCCGCATGAGATCAAATAGTATTCCTGCTAAGTGTTTCAAGTGAGCCTTTTTACAGTAAACACAGGGCAGTGACAGTGAGGGGAGAGGGAAAGTGGGGGCGTTGCTAGTGCAGCGTCATGTGTGCTAGGTGACGCAGATGGGAGGCTTCCGTACCCTCTGCTCGCTGTTGCCTGCCAGCTCGTCCTGCAGGTCCTTGGCCTTCAGCTCCAGCTTGGTCCTCTGCTTGATCTGCTCCTGGCGCTCGGCCGACAGCTGCTCCCTCTCCTCCTTCATAGCAGAGATCTTAGACTTCAGCTCGCGCACAACGCGCTCTGTCTCCTGCACAACAGAGAAGTAAAAATCAAGGGAAAGGCGGTGAGATTTATGTGCAATGAAGTGCAATTACATCAGCTTTTTCCTTAAATGATAATGTCACTCTTCATTTATAAAAAGTATTTCAATGTTATTTCTTTTTTTTTTCTTTTTAAATCAATTCCAATTCACAAAACAGTCCCAAGAGCAGGTGACTTGTGAATGACTAAATTAAAAGCATCTCATATCCATTCATTGCAAAGTTATAATGATTCATGCTTCATTCCATTTCATTCAATATCGATGCAGATGAATTGGCAGAATTTGATGCATCGATACAACGAGTGAATCACAACACCCCTCGTCTTTAACACATGCAAGGTCTGCGCAGTGTCAGGTAGGTGGCCTAACTTTGGGCTCTACAAAGTTATTTTTTCTATTCAAAAGGGTTCCAGCAAGTGATACCTTTAATTTTAGGCACTTTAATTACATGACTTGACATATGATTTGAGATGGCCTGCACACTATAAGGAATGTTAGCAAAGACCGTGATGCCAAGACCAAAAGCATGCACTCTTTTTCCCATTTCTACTTAGTATTTAGTTGAATTCCTTCATGTCAAAGCATTCACATATTCCAGATGTATGTTTCATTCCGTGTGGTTGCATTCTTTACCTCCACTTTGTCTCTGGCGTCTTGCTGAGCATCACGTAGCTGTCTGGATTTGTCTCCACAGGTCTCCCTCTTAGACGACAACTGAAAAGCCCCACAAAGAACACTCAGAGAACAAAACCATTAAGTTGTACAAAACACAGCAGGAAAATAACCTTTTGGTCCACAGGCCAGAGTTACTGGTACATAATTCCAAAATAAGCCAATCACTCATTAGTTTACCAGCCATCTTAATAGCTCTAAATGATTGTGAGCTTCCTGCCATCACAGAGGCTGATATAGTAAAGCAGCCACAGAAAAAAATTACAGGTATGTGACTGGTGGCTAGTGTTTATGTTGTGACCTGGTACAAAACACATCAAAATTAAAGTTTAAATTAGGAGTCACTACCTCCTATGCACACTAATCTACTGGTGACAAATGAAGTTCAGTCTCCACTTCTGATGAAATAAGCTTGCCCTCTCCTCATACCTCATCCAGTTTGGCACGAGTCTCGTTCAGCTCCTGATTGTAAATGGTGTACTCCAGAGCCCTCCTCATCTTGTCCCACTTCTGGTACTGAGCAAGCTCTTCCTTTTCATCCTCCAGGGTGTGCAGGCGCTCCTCAATGTACTTCAGCAGCTCGTTGATCTTCTCTCGCTTCCCCTCTGCAAGGTAGTGTTAATTTTGTCAGCTTTTTTTTTTTTGTCTTAGTCCTGTGTCAAAGGTCCTTAACAAATTTTTAATTCATATTTAGACAACCTTTTTTTTTTTTTTTTAAGTCAAGTGTTAGCTGACTAAAAGCATGAGCATGTTAGTCGTATTTTAGTCAAAGAAACCATGAGTATTTTAGTGGTTAAGTTTCAGTCAATGGAAACTGTTACGATTTCAGTTGTTTTAAGCCATCACATTACCTTGAGGGTTTCATCAATCTCAGTCAAAACCAAAACCAATACAGTCATTTTAGTCAAATATATTTCACATAAGATTTTATCTGATGAAAATCGCAGGTTGAATAACTGGATGATGATGAACAGAATGCAGCTTTGAAGAAAGTGTCCGGTCAGATGGTACATCAAAACATGGAACATATTCATGATTTTCGAATTTTGAACCAACACGATTCAACAACTGGGGCCCATTACGCTCTTTAAAACTATTATAAAACATTAAGAGCTGTACAGACAACAATACTGCATGTTGATACAGTCAAAGTTAGTGTTTAAGGATGCTGGTGCATTCTCACCATCATCTCGTCTTAGTCATGAAAAACGTTGTTGACTAACATATGTAGTCACAGTTTTGTTAACAAAATTACCAATACTGCAAAGGATCACACATCAGGTTGTTTTGGAAAATACAGCCTTCTGCATTTTGGCACTGTGTAACAGACACAACGGATTAATTAACTGTGACTGGTGTTTACTCATCAATGTGTAGCATGATGTCCATACATTATATGGACAAAAATATTGGGCCACCCCTCTTAATCATTAACCCCAAGGCCATCCAGCACCTTTAGGACAAACTAGAACGGAGATTGCGAGCCAAGTCCTCTCATCCAACATCAGTGTCTGACCTCACAAATTCTCTTCTGGATCAACGGGCAAAAATTCCCACAGACACAACCCAAAATCTTTTAGAAAGCCTTCCCAGAAGAGTGGAAGCTGTTATAACTGCAAAGGAGGGATCGACTCCATACTAATGCCAGTGGATTTAGGATGGGATACCATGAAAGCTCCTGTAGCTGTAATGTGTAGGTGGACCAATACTTTTGTCCATACAGTGTATCCTGTGTGCTAGCCTGCAAACTGAATTTCACTCAGGACCAAAATGGTATAAAAATAACAACAACAATAACAATATGCTGTAGTGCATCATTGTCTAGTGTGTTTCATCCGCCTTAAAATACCACAATTAAAACCTACTTACAGATCACTACTATCAAATGACAATAGATTTTCCTATTTACCCACTGTGTGCACTGACTGCGTTGTATTTAGTCTCTGGGTCATGAAATTGACTGAATGCACATAGATGAAGGCTGAAGATCTTATTCGATTCATTTTTTTGTTTATTCCAAGGCAAACAGGGTCAACAGAATCTGTGCAGCCAAACAAAGCTGAAAATCCTCCCTGCAAACTCACAGGCGAGGAGGAACACACAAACTAACTAATTCAATAATGCTGAGAAGCGTTTACCTGTCTCCTTCATGAGAGAGATACTCTCCTCTTTGCGCTCATCATAAACCCTGGTCCCTGCCACCTCTCTGAGCAGCTTCAGACGCTGGGAGTCAGGTGCTGTGGCCATTTGGTTGATCTGCATACAGCATAGTGAAAACATGTGTTATGTAAAACACTGTCCTGCTCAGTGAACCTCTGAGATTTTCCTGCTGACCAAATAATTTATATTACACATTTTAGGTATTTAGCAGACGCTGTTGAGCAGAGCAGATTACAAGCACCAGTGCAACTGTGAAATAAGCCTAAGTGCTAATATCACCAAGATAACAATAAACCATTAGTATGCACTGCAAGGGTCAGAGTCATCACATCCTTACAACAAATGCAATAAAATATTCTTGGAAACCCATGATGATCATGACCAATGGAGAAAAAAAAAAGTGCCAGGAAAAGTAGTAGTAACAGTTTTTGATGACTAAAACGCTCTTTGCCACAATGCTTGACATAGCACTGAAAAACAAACTATTCTAGTATGTGTCAGCGGTGGTCAAGTGAATCTGGTAGCTTTGGCGTGCTCTCCATTCTCACCTTTCCCTGCTTGACGATGTAGTATGGGTTACTGCGGGAGAAGCCAGCGCTTTCCAGGAGGTTCATGACGTCATTCTTACTGTAACAGACACCATCAAAACGTGTGATTACATGTGCTCACAGAGTTGTTATTTCCTGTGATTACAGCAACACAAACAGTCAGTCAACAGCGATACTTACGTCACCATCTTCTTGTCTAAGAAATATTGGTCTTTCTTGGCACCGATGACACGACGGAGGGAGACTTCCTCTTTGTCAATCTGAAGGGAGAGACAATCATCACTTGTAAAGAGGACAAGCACAGGCAGCAAAAAGTTGACTGGTTACGCCACAGTGTTACCAGGCTGCGTCATGACAGTTTCACAACTCAGGTGAACACAACCTTGGCATTCCTAGAGTGAAACAAACACCCCGTTTTAAAAGTAATAAGCACTGAGTGTACTGGATGCAGAACACTAATTCAAACAACAGTAATCTAAGGAGAAAAGTTCAAGTAGAAAAGCTGTACAACTTCCACTTGTCTCTTGGGCTTTTAGTTGTTTCAATAATAAAAACAACCAGATGTTTATCACAAATAAGGCACTGATAAATACACGCTTATTTAATGTATCTACATGTCAAATTTTGATGCCAATTGCAAAACATCTATATGTATTTGAGTAATAAAGCCAACATTGTCTTTGCCAAAAGGCTACTTGTGATACATGATTTAAGTTTTGACGACTACATGAGCCACTTTTCACTGCTAACATAAACAATCTTGGATTGAGGGCTTTGATTTGCTAAAGTGAAATTCTACTTGGCTTTTGTGAAGCGACAGGGTTTTAACTGAGAAGCCTCTTAGCATATTTAAACTGCATGACTTGTTGGAAAAAAACTAATCACTCTGTGAGTCAGTGGTGACAGATAAAGAGTCAATATGTAATGTTTGCCATTCCTACCGGCAGCCGGTTGTCAGAGTTGTCAAATATGATCTCAACAAAAGCTGAGATGACACGAGGACCAGTTCCCTCCTACAGTGAGGGACAGAGAAGAGATAAATAAATAATCAGTTAAGATAATACAATGATGTAATGTTCAATGTTCCAATTTTTACCCTTATTAATGATCACAACAAATTATTCTAAAACATATTTTTCCAACAGTGCTTCAGATTTCCATAGAACTTATTACAGCTTATGTTAATAGATAACGTTTGGACATTACTAATGCTCTTCATGCTCTTTACCCAGGAAGCACAGGGGAGGGACTACAGATACAAATGAACAACACCTTCCAAGACCATACTGTTTCATGTCGAATAACAGAAAATTATACATATTAGATGTATCAAAATGTCATTTTCAGAACAATGGCTATGATCTGCTGGGTGCTTGATATTCGTCTGAACTTACATGGAGCAAGGCCAGACGCTGCTCAGGTCGCAGGTGACTGAACTCATCACTGAGCACAAACTGAATGGCTGAAGAGAAGCAAAGAGGCCATTGTTTAGATGAAAGGTAAACACAACCACACAAAAGAAAAATGGATGTTTCATTGCTATAATGTATGCATCTTGGATTACATACCATAGAAAAAGTTACTTTTTCCTGATCCATTTCTTCCAACTGTAACAGACAAAAAATAAATAAATAAATAAGGACATCGTGAGATACATACAAGCAAGAAGATTTTTTTTTGCCCACAGGCCGCACATGTGAGACCTTTGCACATCTATACTTGTGCAGGTGGTGGTGGGAGACAAAAATTTCCCACTAATTCCTATACGCCACATCCTTACACTGATAGTATAAAATTTTTGACTAGTTGTGTTCTCTGATGAACCCTAACATCATTTCAGTTTCATCACTAATGCAAGGTGGGGGTTTGTTCAACATTTTGCCTAGAGGAAATAACAGCTGCTGAATTCAGAAACTAAGCCCTTTTAACTATTTTTCTAACAGAACTGACTTCCAGAACACAGAAAAAAAAAAAAATTCAAATTATTATTTCCTACTTGTCTTAGTTGCTCTTAGATTTGACAAACTCATAAGACGCAGTGAAATTTTCTGTTGACAAAATGTCGCAGCTACTTCAGCCTCTCCGGGACTTTTAGCTGTCTCCAGTAGTTGGCACACACAAACAATGAATGTAGAAATTATATACTACTGTGGATTAGAGCTGCAAACATTGACAACAACAATGTTACAAGCTTTTCTGCATAATTAAGTCCAAGCATATAAAAAAGCTTTTGATCAAGGTTTACAGTTTACATTTAGCAGAAATGCTTCACCATTGTTACAATATGACCAAAGGATGGAGTGTAAAAATTTTTTTTTGGCAACTGGGCACTACAGTAGCAACCCCAACTCCTCCTCAAACAAACATACACACCAACCCATAAATGTACAGTCTAAGCATATATCCTTGAAAGACACGT
>OMLB01043989.1:0-11178 GCA_900302555.1 Myripristis jacobus | reverse complement strand
TGTGTGTGTGTGTGTGTGTCTGTGTGTGTGTGTATATGTATATATATATATATATATATACATATATATATATATATACATATACATATATACATATATACATATACATATATACATATATACATATACATATATACATATACATATATACATATATACATATACATATATACATATATACATATATACATATATATACATATAGATATACATATACATATACATATACATATATATACATATATATACATATATATACACATAAATATACACACACATATATACAAGCTCATGGAGAGAATGCCAAGAGTGTGCAAAGCAGGAATTAGAGCAAAGGGTGGCTATTTTGAAGAAACTAGAATATAAAACATGTTTTCAGTTATTTCACCTTTTTTTGTTCAGTACATAACTCCACGTGTTCATTCATAGTTTTGATGCCTTCAGTGAGAATCTACAATGTAAATAGTCATGAAAATAAAGAAAACGCATTGAATGAGAAGGTGTGTCCAAACTTTTGGCCTGTACTGTATGTGTGTGTGTGTGTGTGTGTGTGTGTGTGTGTGTGTATACATACATATATACATACACACACACACATATACACATAAATTGAGTGCCCGGGGCTCACTTTCTGGAGCTAGGCCCAGAAGGAGGGCCCGTCAGCAAGTGCCTGGTGGCTGGGCAAGCCATGGAGCCCTGCCGGGCCCAGTCTGTAAAAGCTACATGGCAACCTCTTTACCCTACGGACCCATCACCTACAGGGAGAACCGCTGGGGTTGGGTGCACTGCCAGTCGGGTGGCAGTGGAGGCCAGGGGCCTCAATGGACCAGAACCAGGCGGCAGAAGCTGACTCTGGGGACGTGGAACGTCACTCCTCTGGGGGGAAGGAGCCGGAGCTTGTGCGGGAGGTGGAGCACTACCAGTTGCATCTGGTTGGGCTTACTTCTACACACAGTCGTGGCTCTGGATCCTTACTCCTGGATAAGGGTTGGACTATTTTCTTCTCTGGAGTTGCCCAGGGGGTGAGGTGGCAGGCGGGTGTGGGGATACTCACAAGTCCCCGGCTGAGCGCCGCTGCGTTTACCCCAGTGGACAAAAAGTCCCTACGCCTAAGGGTTATGGGGGGGAAAACTCTGACTGTTGTCTGTGCTTATGCACCGAACAGCAGCTCAGAGTATTCGGCCTTCTTGGAGACCATGAATGGAGTCCTACATGGGACTCCAGTAGGGGACTCCCGCACACATGGGTAACAATGGAGACACCTGGAGGGGCGTAACTGGGAGGAATGGCCTCCCCGATCTGAACCTGAGTGGTTGTTTGTTATTGGACTTCTGTGCTAGGCATGGATTGTCCATAATGAACACCATGTTCAAACATAGGGATGCTCATAAGTGTACTTGGTACCAGAGCAACCTTGGCCAAAGGTCAATGATCGATTTTGTAATCGTATCATCTGACCTGTGGCCATATGTTCTGGACACTGGAGTGAAGAGAGGGGCAGAGCTGTCAACTGATCACCATCTGCTGGTGAGTTGGGTTTGATAGCAGGGGAAGCCTTTGGAAAGACCTGGCAAGCCCAAACGTGTAGTGAGGGTGAAGTGGGAACGTCTGGAAAGCCTCAGTCAGAGAAACTTTCAACTGCCACCTCCGGCGGGGCTTCTCCCACATCCCTGTGGAGGCTGGGGACACTGAACCAGAGTGGACAATGTTCAAAGCATCCACTGCTGAAACTGCAGTTGTGAGCTGTGGTCTGATGGTCTTAGGTACCTCAAGGGGCAGTAACCCTCGAACATCATGGTGTACACTGGTGGTCAGGGAAGCCGTCTGATTGAAGAAGGAGGCCTTCCGGGATATGTTATCCCTGGGACTCCTGAGGCAGTTGCAAGGTACGGACAGGCCAGAAGGGTGGCAGCCTCAGTTGTGGGGGAGGCAAAGCAGTGGGCATGGGAGGAGGTCAGAGAAGACATGGAAAAGGACTTTCGGTTGGCACCAAAGTTGCTGTACTTGACCTCAACTGAGGATGTCATCGGGTGGTGGAAGGAGCAATTTGAAGAACTCCTCAACCCAACTAACCCACCCTCCAGGGCAGAGGCAGAGCTGGAGGATGATGGGGGGATCAATGTCAATCTCTAGGGAGGAAGTCACTGAGGTAGTTAAACAACTCCGCAGTGGCAAGGCCCCAGGGATTGATGAGATCCGTCCAGAAATGCTGGAGGCTCTGGGTGTTGAGGGGCTGTCGTGGATAACACGCCTCTTCAACACTGCGTGGAAGGTTGGGCAGTGCCTAAGGAGTGGCAGACCGGGTGGTGGCTCCCCTGTTTAAAAACGGGGACCAGAGGTTGTGTGCCAATTATAGAGGCATCACACTCCTCAGCCTCCCTGGGAAAGTCTACTCTAAGGTGCTGGAGAGGAGGGTTCGACCGATAGTTGAACCTCAGATTGAAGAGGAACGATGCAGTTTCCGTCCTGGTCGTGGAACAACGGACACACTCTTCTCTCTAGGTATCCTGGAAGGGGCCTGGGAGTATGCTCATCTGGTCTACATGTGTTTTGTGGATCAGGGGCCTCATGTATAAAGACTTGCGTGGATTTTCTAATAGAAAATGGCGTACGCTTAAATCCAGACGTTGTACGCACAAAAAAATCCAGATTTATGAATCTGTGCGTACACATGAATCCAAGCAAATTTCCTTTGAACATCCCAATCAACGTGGAATTGAGCACACATGATGGAGTACCTGACCCCTCCCTTTCCACACCCCCATTTAAATATGCAAATCATATTTAAATGGGCCTGCACCTGAGAGTCCCCTCTCTTCATGATCAGAAAACTACAAACTAAAGATGAGTAAGAGCGGAAAGAAGAGAAATTTCACCGATTGCGAGGTTGAGACGCGCCTCAATGAAGTGGAGGCACGAAAAAATATTCTGTTTGGCGAGGAGCTCACCCCGTTTGAGCAAAGGGTCGCCACAATTGTGGGTGACACTGCTCTTTCGGGGGTGGTGGGAGCATTTCTGGGTGACTCTGATTACCCTCGAGGTAAAGATCTTTTTTGGGTAACTCACAACAAACGTTTAGTATACAGGTCAATAGCCTGCTCACAGTCTTATAGCAAAGGTTCATGCGTAAATGTATGCATAGTATTATGTGATTTGACAAATCGTTTGAATTTAACTTTAAACATGCCAGCATATGAAAGAGGATATCAAAGATTGACTTGTGTTTAAATGCTGAATTTATTGTTTTAAAAACACAATGAGACAGGAGAGGAGTCACAGCCACGTGCCACAGATTTGGCGGATTCCTCCACCATTCCCGGAGTCCCCTCCAGCATCCCCAGCATCTTGGGCGTCGCGGAGTCGGGGGATTCCTCCACCATCCCCGGCGTCTCCAGAATCCCCAGCGACCTCGGCATGTCCAGTGTCCCCAGTGTCTCCGGCGTCAGTGCGCAGCAACCACCGGCTACTGCTGCCCGCCCGACTGGCCGTGTCCTCACCCATGCTGTGCTGGAGTCACAACAGGAGATCGTGAGGGCAATCGGCGGTATCAATGATCGCCTGGATCAGCTCATCGGTGTCCTAACAAACATCAGCAATTCAATAAATGCTTTGGTTAATAAATGATTTCTGTGTCCTTGCCTCTTTTATATGGTTGAAATCAAATGTTGCCGGGCCTGAATGGCCTCCAGGGTAGGATGTGAAGCATTAATGAGCCCAGTTTCTGGTTCATCTGGTGGGGGGATATGATGCTCTGGAACAACTGACCGAGTGCAGGAATGGAGATCGTTATACCTCCGCTCTTGGTCAGTCTGAGGGTTGGCAAGAGGGGTCATTAGCCAGGTCTTCAGTGGGTAGCCACGGTCGCCTGGGGTCAACTGAAAGCAGTCAGTTAATTATGTGAACTGGATGTACAGTTTCCATTTGTTAATTTCATACACCACGAGCACGGATCACACACTATTGTCGTGAATGAATGCAGAAGTGCGCCGGGAAAAGGTGAGGCTGATTAAGACATTTCACACTTTACGCACTGGTTTACTGACATGAGTACTTTACACACAGAGACAATCAGGGGCCTGTCAGAAAGCTCTGAAGCTGTAGTTTAACCAGCAAAAAACAGCATATCACAAACTTGAACCACTGACTAGTACTGATGCTGTGAAGACAGGATCATATTTGTGGACGCACATGCTCAATGCGCATGAGGGAGAAAAATATTAGGACAATTAAACAAATAAATTGTTTACTCACCTAGAAGCCACCCATCGCGCACAGTGCCAGTTTGTAGTCTGTTCCCAACCATGCTGTTACTCAGAATGAGTCGTGCGTTGAACCAGGCCACCTCGCCACAATGTTGGTTAGTTGCATTTGCGCATCACATATGATCTGCACAATTGATCGAATGAAAATGCTTCCTTTTGACATACACAAATTCATCCTGTGATGGCGCTTTTATAGCAATGTGTGTGCAGTCAATAGCTCCGATTACATTAGGAAAACCGGCTCTCGCTGCAAATTGCGCTTTAATGTCGGCCTGTTCAGCTGCATTGTATGGGAATTTGATGTACCTGGCTGACATTCGGATAATTCCGTCCCACACAGCTGGCATGGCTCAGCTCAGGGTCAACTGGCACAGTCCCGATCGGTCGGCCAGCTCCCTCTGGAATGCCCCCGTTGCGAGGAAGCCCAGTGTGGTCAGCACCTGTATGGGCACAGGCAGTGCATGGTTCCTCGCCGTGCCGCACTCCAAGGCCGGCCGTAGCTCCGCGCACAGTTCCAGGAGGATTGCCCTCGGGAACCTAAAGCGGCTGATGAGCCAGTCATCATGTGCCAGTTGATCCTCTCTGTCTCCAAACACACGCTCTCTCCTTATTGCACCATTTGCAATGTCTTCCAATAGTGCCAAGGCAGCCATTGTTAACGATATTTTCTGCATCACTTTGCACCTGCTTTTATATCCACTCATCTAATTGCAGACAAATGGGTGTGTTAATTCTTTATCAATTTTAATTGTTCATGTGTTTCAGATGTGCACATCACTCTGAGGTCTAATTGTTTTCACATTATCAACAGTTTCCCAGCATCACCTCTAAGTGTCGCCAAAGGAACAATAGCTGTAGAAACGTGACGCCAGCTATGAAGTTGGCGTGAGGCACCGCACATTTCCACGCTCATTTCACTCTTCATACATCTGAATTTTGCCGTGGAAAAGGGCGTACGCCACGTTTTTGTGCATACGCATGTTTTATACATGAGGCCCCTGGAGAAGGCGTATGACCATGCTCCCCGGGATATTTTGTGGGAGGTGTTGCGGGAGTATGGGGTGAGGGGGAGGGGGGACTCCTCGGGGCCATCCGATCCCTTAACACCCAAAGCGAGAGTTGTGTCTGGATCCTCGGCAGTAAGTCGGACCCGTTTCCTGTTGGTGTTGGCCAGGGCTGTGCCTTGTCACCAATCCTGTTCATGATTCCCATGGACAGGATATCCAGGCGTAGTCATAGAGGAGAGGGCTTGCAGTTTGGTGGGCTGAGCATTGCATCGCTGCTTTTTGCTGATGATGTGGTCCTATTGGCATCATCGATCTGTGACCTTCAGCACTCACTGGACTGGTTCACGGCCGAGTGTGAAGCACCTGGGATGAAGATCAGCACCTCTAAATCTGAGGCCATGGTTCTCAGCAGGGAACTGATAGATTGTCTACTGCAGGTCGGGAATGAGCCCCAAGTGGAGGAGTTAAAGTATCTCGGGGTCTTGTTCACGAGTGAGTAACATTGGTACATGAGATTTGCCGGAGAATCAGAGCAGCAGGAGTGGTACTGCGTTCGCTGTATGGTACTGTTGTGACAAAAAGAGAGCTGAGCCAGAAGGCAAAGCTCTCAATCTACCAGTTAATCTTTGTTCCTACCCTCACCTATGGCCATGAGCGATGAGTCATGACCGAAAGAACAAGGTCGCGGATACAAGCAGCCGAAATGGGTTTTCTCAGGAGGGTGGCTGGTGTCTCCCTTAGGGATAAGGTGAGAAGTTAAGTCATCCGTGAGAGACTCGAAGTAGAGCCGCTGCTCCTTTGCGTGGAAAGGAGCCAGTTGAGGTGGTTTGGGCATCTGGTAAGGATACCCACACCAGGGCCCCTCCCAAAGGAGGTATTCCTGGCATGTTCAGCTGGGAGGAGGCCATGGGGCATGCCTAGGACCAGGTAGAGAGATTATATCTCCACACTGGCCTGGGAGCGCCTTGGAATCCCCCGTCAGAGCTGGTTGATGTTGCTGGGGAAAGGGAAGTTTGGGGTCCCCTGCTGAAGCTGCTTCCTTCGCAACCCGATTCCGGATAAGCGGTTGATGATGAAGATGAAGATATACATCAAACATATATCAAACACCAAGCCAATTTTACTCTGCAACCAACAGCCTTTCATCATCGTCAATGATGTAGGGGTGCAGGTCTTTTGAACTGAAACGGATTATGGACAGTTTGTTTGTCCGTTCAGAATTGGCTGCCAACACTGTGACAGACAGTGGAGGCAGCAGAGTTGCCTGTAGCGTGTTTAGATATGAGACAACGGCGACAATAACATGACAGAAAATATAAACGATAGAGTTATGGAATTTGTGAACTGATTAATAATGTAGAAGAATCATAACTCTTATTTGATTCATTTCCCCCCCAATCCCTGCTGAGTGAATTTCAACATGTGTTTCAGAGGAAGCACACTTTGTTAACCAGTTTTCTTACCCGCCTCAAGCTGACTTGAAAGCCCACTGTTTAGACTAGGTACTGGAATTGCTGAATTGAAAAAATACACTGGTGGTCAGCCTAAGATCTAACACAGGATGGCTGGTTTCCTCCTCTTCGAGTGTCTTGTGCTGCAAATTCTTATTGGGTATGCACCACCACCAAATAATGTCAGAGCCCATAAAATGAACTTTTCTTGATTTGATGTGGTTCCTGTTGAAACAGGATGTTTCGGTGGGACATAGTGCAGTGAAGGATCAATCACAAGTGCAAAGCAATCATATACCAGTTTGGAAGAGAAACACTATTGTATTTGAAAGGATGAGGTGGATGAGAGAGGATGTTTAAAGTTTTGTAAAGTTTTATTGATTGAAATTTTAATTTACACTCGTGCAGGATGATGATGATAATGATAATAATGATTTAATGATGATGATTTAACATACTGTTTTACAGGAAGTAGAACTCGAGGTCATTTTATGGGAACTTTAACATTTTAATATGTAAAGATGCTCCTTCCTTGTGCATACAAAAGCAATGTGCTGTATGTGTCAAATGGATGTATTCCAAATTATATTCATTTACAGCCATATTCATCAGGGGGTGACACATTTAAGCCAAATTTCACTTTAATAGACTCTAGTTTCTTGGGTATGATATGAGTCCACCACAGTAGGGCTGCTAATCCAGGATTCTACATTTTTTTCTTTCCATAGCAAAAAAAGCTTCCAAAACAGCTTGAGTACATGAGGAAACACAAACAAGGCAGATTTTGTGAATATTCCAAAAAAAAAAAAAAAAAAGAGATAAAATCCCGGTACCCTTTTTTGTGTGTAATTACAATTGCTTGTGAAAGTAGTACCATGTTGTTTCACCCTGGCACAAGGTTACTATGTGGAAGTTTCCAGCAGATGCTATCTGCCAAATCCATTTCCCAATTTAAATAGAAAAATAACAGGAAAAGAAAAAGAAAGGTATTGTGGTTTGTTTTTCATATTCATATATCATATGTGCTAAAAGTGTCATTTTTAGAGCCGTTTCTCCATGGAAGAGAATGGAGAGACAGGAATACAGTATTGTGGAATTGCAGCTCAGGAGAGCATGGATCAACTAATGAGAATATTTCACCACCATGTGGGCTCATTATATCCAGGGAGCTATATATCCAAACTATATATCCTAACATTAAACCAATCACAAGTTCAATTTTGCTTTAAATATACTGAACTTCCACACAAAATATGCTATCTCCCTTCAAAAACCTTTCAGCTGAACCCTACATACATTTGACGTGTGTGTGTTTACTCTCCAGACCCACCTGCCTGGATGATGAGCTTGGCACATTCGTTGCAGGGGAATAGAGCCACGTACATAGTGCAGCCCTTCACATCAGCGCTGTTCTTGTTCATAATGGCATTCAGCTCTGCGTGACACACTGTGGAAGCAGAGGCAGGAAATGGTCCCACTCAGCACAATACATCCCATTCAACAAAATCATCACAATCTGCACCACCTGTGAGTGTGTGTGTGTGTGTATAAATATTTCTATCCAACATCTCTTCTTTATACTGAGGCATTTTGTATGTGACCTGTCTCTTTGCCATAGCTGAATACGAAACACGGAACTGTGTGTGCATGTGTTGGATGTTTCTGAAAACAATAGGTAACACAATAAAACAAAAAAGCATTAAGAAAGAAAAATCACAAATCATAAATTTAATCATAAATAATTTCCCAATTTGATCTCACTTAGCCGGCATATTGTCTGTCAGAGGCTGTAGCGGGCTCAGTTAGGCTAAATTTTGGTGAGGGAAAATTGGTGCTTGACCTCTGACCTCCAGATCTCTGGATAAAAATGGGTTCTATGGGCACCCATGGGTCTCCCCTTTACAGATATGCCCACCTTATGTTAATCCCTTATCACCTTATGCTAGGGCATTAACGTAAAGGTCGACCCGTCAAAACATCGACGTCATTAACTGACGTCGACGTTTCGCCAGGGTCCGTCGAAAGTCGAAAAAAAAAAAAAAAAAAAGGTGCCGACAGCACCCCTCACGGTCATAGGATATCTGCCAATAAAATAAGATCTCCTGGCTCCTGATTGTTTTGACTAGGGCATTGCAATGCATCAAATACAGTGCTAAAAGACAAAGATAAAACCACTTAGTTTTGGCCAAGTTTACATAAAGTAAAAATTTTATTAATACACACTCATAACACAAGTAACCTATATAAGCAATAATGACAATCACAATTACTGTATATTATCATCAAATGGCCCTTTCATAGTATTTTTTTTTTTAACTGTACCTAAAATGATACTGATAATAACCTTAAACCCTTAAATGGCCTTTAGCTGAGACAGGCAAATGAGGAATGCATGTTAATATCCAGAAGTCATTAAACCACAGCAAGGTCTGCTTGAAAACAACGACAGGAAACCCAAATTCCCCAGGAAATTCTTAACCAAATGGATAATTGGCCCAAACTCTGCTTAACTGACCATACACAAAAGCGCAGAGGGGAATGGGAATATCTGGCCCACTTGCTCACCCACAGTCATTTCACTTTAAGTAACCACTCAACTTCATTTTTTACTCTTTGCCTTAGCACGGCTTGACAGTAAAAATTTCCAAAGCCAGCAAATATTGATTTTAGTGGCCTGTTTGACTAGTGATCAAAATAGCCAGTATTTGTGGAGATTGGCTGTTAAATGTAACGATGAATGCCTTATTCTGTGAATGCACTCACAGTAGCTCAATAGACACAAATAGTATCTTTTGTAGTATCTTTTATGTGCACTATACTCATGCACAAATCACTGTGCCTTCAAACAGGCAGGATAGAAAAAGTTTACAAAAAAGGACTATAGGTAGCTAGGCAGAGTTAGAATTAAAATATTTCCTTATGGGATAGTGTGCCCAATTTCAAAATAACTGATATTATTTCATGTTCCCCCTAACTGTTATGTAGGACTTGTTACTGATTGCTGGATACTGGCTGGATGTAGGGCTGCAACAACGAATTGATAAAGTCGATAAAAATCGTTTATTAAAAATGTTGGCAATAAATTTCGTTATCGATTTGTTGTGTCACGTGATTAACATGTCACTCGCTGTGTCGCGGAGCAGTTTTCTTCACCTGCAGACGGAGCTGAGATGAGCCGCTGTCATGGCAGAGGTGGAGGAAACGGTCCGACCGAAATCTTGTAAGTGTGGGAGAAGTTTTACATAAAAGTAGAGTGCGGCATTAATGACGGGGGAGGCACGGAGTGCACGGACACACACGTGCACCCACACCCGCACCAAAAAGACGATTATTTTTTTTCTATCGCTCATTTGCACGTCACATCAAGAACATAATGTCACCATGTGGATCATTAACGTTGTTTTATTGGGCTCCCTCATGGTCATAGTTTGTGAACTAGCAGCTTCAACCTGCTGAGGGGGTCTAACAGTCAGCAGTAGGAGAAGAGAACAGGAGGCATCTAGCGCACCTAATGTATGGAAGCCTTGTAGTGGAAAAAATCTCGTCTCGTCTCGTCGTCTGCCGCTTATCCGGGGCCGGGTCGTGGGTGCAGCAGTCTAAGCAGAGACGCCCAGACTTCCCTCTCCCCAGACACCTCCGCCAGCTCCTCGGGAGGGACACCAAGGCGTTCCCAGGCCAGCTGAGAGACATATGCCCCTTTTCCACTAGTACCTACTCAGCTCGACTCGGCTCGACTCGGCGCGGTTTGAGAGCTTTTCCATTAGGTGGTAGTACCTGCTAGCAGGTACTACCACCGAGCCGAAAATGTGACGTGAACGCCGTGCAGGCCACTGATTGGACAGGGAGTGACGAGAGCGACTCCTGCACGAAAACAAAACCCGACATTAAAAAAACAAAAACAAAACGGCAACAGCGACCGTGCGCATTGATCGTCACTGAAGTTGGCAAAGTCGGAAAATGGCATGCAAACCGATACCGCGGTCAAATGAGGACGTGGAGACTTTTCTGTGCCTGGTGGCGGCCCAAAGAATCCAGAGGGAGCTGGACGGTGCGTCGCCTCGCTATGACGACTCCACCCACGGCGAGGTGCTACTCAATTGTAATGGAAAACCAACCAAACCGTGTCGAGGCGAGTAGAGGCGAGCTGAGTCGAGCCGAGGCGAGCTGAGTAGTTACTAGTGGAAAAGGGGCAATAGTCCCTCCAGCATGTCCTGGGTCTCCCCCGGGGCTTCCTCCCGGTGGGGCATGCCTGGAACACCTCCCCCGGGAGGCATCCAGGGGGCATCCGAAACAGATGCCCGAGCCACCTCAGCTGGTTCCTCTCGATGCGGAGGAGCAGCGGCTCTACTCTGAGCTCCTCCCGAGTGACCGTGCTCCTCACCCTATCTTTAAGTGAGCGCCCGGCCACCCTGCGAAGGAAACTCATTTCGGCCGCTTGTATCCGCGATCTTGTCCTTT
>OMLB01043975.1:0-14603 GCA_900302555.1 Myripristis jacobus | reverse complement strand
TTTTTTTTTTTTTTTTTTTTTTTTTTTTTTGGGCAAATTGGTCACAAACATTAATGCTTTTTCTTGGTGTGCAGTGGTGGTCTTTCCGATAGCTGTTTTTTTTTTCTTTTTTTCTCTTAGACCTCCTTGTAACCTACTACTGTACAACCCAGGGAACACTCTCCCATCTCTCCTGAATATGCCATGGTCAAAACACGTAGAGGAAAAAAAAACAGGAGCCATGTACTTTTTCATGGCATTGTAACCACAACTTTGTCGTCATGTTGCGGCTTGTGGTTGTATGTGTATTTTGAGAAAAGTATCAATATGCTCTCGCTGTCTAGCTAAACAAATTTTTGAGCCTCTCAAATGAAATGCTTGCTGATGCATGTGTCTTTCACTGAATGTTTCTCTCCAGTTTTTTCCTCTGCAGGACTATAGATCATAGACAGTCCTGGACCCCTCTTAATATTAGCCACACTCCTTCCCACACACACACACACACACTGAATGCAAAAAGAAAATATTTGCATTATTGTTAATATGAACCCATGAATGGGTACCGGCACTGTGTCTGGTTCAGATAACCAAATAGTGCACAATTTGTTTTTCACTTGACTCTAAATGAGATTTAGTATCGATAGGGTTGAAAGATTTTAGACTCTACACTAACCTGAACATGGAATGATATGTTGAAGGTTTACCAAATGATTTACATATAGAAACTGTCAACTTTCACTCTGAACTGACACTGGTCTGAAGTCACATCTTAAATATAAATGTTCTAGTCCAATTGTCTGTCCTCTGGTTTCATTTTAGCTTATGCAGGGCTGGCAGTAAAATTATCTAAACTATAATAAAGTTGCACAACAGAAGATAAAATAACTGCCTAAGGTTGTTGGAGGGTTGTCACAAGATACACTACTGAGCGCAACTGAATAACAACCTATTGATCATGCAACTAAAACGTTGGCAGTGATGAGCCAAACAAGCAGACTGTACCCAGTCTGAGTGTCTGAACATTGCACAAGAACATCATCATCATCATTTGAGTATTAACCTCATAATGTGAGGCTGCTAGAGAAGTACATGGCCGCAAACATGGATGCTGTTGTGAGATCACCACCTCATAATTATATTTTCTGGGCTTTCTCAGAGAAATAGATTGGGGGTGTCCTTATCATTAGAAGTATATTATGATTAGAAGCATCTGACCCCTGCAGCATCCACTCCCAGAGTCCATTGCTATAAGTGTAAATTTAACTAAGACACTGAACCCCTCTACCTGCTTCAAGTTAGCCACCCTAAGTATGGACCCCTGTGGTGACATGCATACATGCATATGTGTCTCAGATAAATATGCAAAATAATTACAAATATATATGAAATTTTTATGACGGCTCACTGTTGCACATGTCTTCTTGTGGCAGAGCAGTCAAGAGGCATAAAACATGATGAGGCTTCACCTGAAGTTTAACAACAGATCAGTGCTTGAAATCTGTGGCTCCTTTAGAATTAAAGAAATCCTCCAGTGTCTTGAAGTGATGCAGCTACCATGATTTATACCATCTCCTATAGACCTTAGGGGGCGTGTCAATCTCACACTGGCCATGTGTTGGCTATGGGTCATGTGACCACCACCACCCAAAAAAATAAAAAATAAAAAAACCCTTTCCGAAACATCACAACATTAAACTCATATCCCCCACATGTGAGAAATATATGTGACTATATGGTGGTTTATGTTATTATGTGCCACCATGGCGGCATTTGCCTCTCTGGGTTTTCATTTCCACCTCTTCTTATTAAGATCCCATCTAATTATAGCCAAAAACATCTATTTTCCACTAGCTCGAACTGAAAAAGTCGCTGCTATATGCATATTAATGCCTAGGCTACTTGGTGTTTGTGATCTACTCAACACACTACTCAACACAGTTTTTATAGTGACCTTATCATATTTAATTTTTCTTCCTGTCGCATCATAAAAAATATCCTCATAGCCTTTAAGAACTCACACGTTTGCTTTATTTTAGTGCATTCCCCCTCTAAGATTTTTTTTTTTTTGGGAGAACAGTATTATTTTCTAGGGGGAAGTAGGTTAATAGTAACATTTGCATCCCCTCCTCAAACTGTATCACAAAATCCACCCGGATATTTAATGAATCTGCGTCTGCATCTGTCGCTAAATATGAGTCGTGAGGGGAGAATTCATTTAGTTACACTGATAACAGCAAAATGATAACAACGTCACATCAGATTTGGACTCAAAGCCACATCAGCTGCGTTTTTTTTTTTCTCAAGCAGCCACTGGCCTGCTCTCGGGAACTACTGTATGAATATTAATATGAATGCAAATAGACTTTGAGGATGTCCAGCGCCTGGACCAGCACAGCGGTGATATTGGCGCATTTTTGGTTGATATTTTTGCGCCCTCGCCTCAGCTGAAACCATGTTTTATTGGCGGAGGTCGCGTCGGAGCTTCTTGTACACACCAGAGCGGTGTTTTACCTGTGTGTTTGCAGAGGAACATTTTGTAACGTCGCATTGAATTGCATCATGGTTTTCAATCAGATCTCGTACCGGTCAGGCTACGCCGAGCCTCGGTAGTACACAGTGCGCGGTCAATCATAAAAATGGAAGCGCTTTTATATAAAGAAAAGGCGACAATCCGATTATTGACGTCTGAATAATCGATTTCATATTCTGGCGTCTCTTGACACATCTGGGAAAGGATTTTTCTTCCCTTTCATCCTCCAAGACAGCTGTGTCATCAACATAGGCTACCGGCGTGGTTTTGTTGTTGTCTGATTTTTACAAGCCCAGGCAACTGGATATCGGCATAGTCCTCTGCGCCAGCCATAGGCTACCTAGTCACCAAGGTAGGTAATCCACCTTCATTCGCACTATTTTTTATGCTCCATAGATCACCGTAGCGGTTGTTTACATTGTGAATATAACCCGCTGCCCCGGTCAAAACGCATTGTATGCTTAATTATCAGCATATGAGAAGATGCTGTAGCCTAGTGCAGGGGGGAAATCGGGCCTGATAACCATATAACCTGTAAAACCTGAGCAATATCAGGTTGACATTAACCCACAGTTTATTGATAACTCAAATTATCCAGGCTTGAAGCCGTATAGCTCACATCGGCGAATGCATAGGCCTGCACCCCTCCTCCTCCTCCTCCCTCCCCCCTCCTCTCCTCTCCTCTCCTCCAAAACATTATCATAGATACAGAGACGTGGCAAGATAGGCTACGACTGGCAATAACCCACATCCTCATGTTTAACTTTAGTCGTGACAAGCCCTTATAAATATTTCACTAAAAAGCAAGCCTCCATCAGCTGACTGGTGATGCCGGAGCATGCACGGCATTATTAATCACACAGCACGGTGACAGCGGTGTCGGTAAAGCCTTGTTTTTGCCTGGCCACGGGGTTTAAAAAAAAAAAAAAGAAGAAGAAAAAAACACGAAGCATCCGCATGTTTACCACTAGTAAGAATAAAGCGCGGTTGGTGTGTTTTCGACGTGCGCTGTATAGTGACCGTGGATGTGAATTTGGGTGAAAGCGGTGTGTTTTGTGCGCAGGCAGGTGAGATGGTGTGTGTTGGCGCGTCTTTGAGGTGTTGGAGGCAGGCGTCTGGCTGTGGAGGGGAGCCTGCTCATTTGTTATTTTTTTTCTTTCCATAAGAAAACCACGGGGTGACTAACAACCCATCGATACCCGCAGCATCTGACCCAAATTGTTTTAAGATGAATTAAAAAAAAAAAAAAAAAGAAGAAGCGCTTGAAGGTTTTGAAACAGCCAAACAAAAAAATTAACGTCACATTGTATATTTTATTTTCGGGCGTGACAGCCACTCAAGACACACATCACTCAGACTGAGAGAGGTTTCTTCTCCACCACAAACTGGTGGGATTAATGGGATTTCAAAAGACTCGGTGGTTCTCTCTCACTATAGGTTATTGAAATGGAGTTGATTCTGTATATTTGTTACTGGGTTATAGGAAGCTTCCTCTCTTGGCTGACTGGCCTCAACCAGAATCTCTTCCCCTCCAAAATAACAAGGCAGAGTCTGGGGTGGCTCTTTGACTTAGCAGCATATATCATGTGTACACACTTTTGTTAATTGCCAATCATGCCTGTCTATACAGCTTATAGAAAATAAATTTAATTTTGGTGGGATTCAATGCAAAAATCAGCTGAACAGTGATACCTGATTGAAGACACACACACACACACATATAGATAGATAGATGTGGTAAGGTCACTATAAACCTACTTTATTACCAGAGACATACTTTCAGCTCCGATTGGTTTCAGTTGTAGGATTACCATTATAGTGAATTTTCCGTAGGGATGTTGTTTTGTCTGCTGGTTTTGGTTTTTCATGAATCTCAGTTTTGAAGAGAAAAGTCACTTGACCTTGGGGCTGATTGTGATTGGTGGGGCCCAGTGTGAAAAATCTGTCCAGTATGGATCTAAGTGTTGATTAGGATATTTACCAGTGAACAGGATCCGATCAGTCTCTTGGGCTGTTAAAGGCAAGCACCAATGGAGAAGCCTCCCTTGGATCGGAGAGGAGGGGTGGGTGAGAGCGGTTACGGTGTTGGGGTCATCGAGTTCATTTTCTGAGCTACGCACATGAATTCATAAGAACACCAGGCCTCACACTACATTACATTAATTCATCCTCACCTGATGATCCCAAACTCAATCCAGAGTGTGATTAGGCTCGGAGATTAGACTCCTAGTGGCAGCTCAGTCAGTGTGCTCCCCTCAGATTTGAGCAGTGCAGTGGGAATACATGAAAAAAATGTTTAACTTCACTGGAACCCTTTTTCCCTCGAGCAGTTACTCTAAGACAATAAGTTTCATTTCTTTTTTGAGCTACAAGCAGTAGATAATATCAAACTGCAGTCAGTTTAGAGTCAAAGATGGGCAGTAATGGCATTAGAAACTGACAGAGCTCATGGTGGAGACTGTGATGTACAGACTCAAAGATAAAGTCACGAGGCTTTGCAATAGCAGGAGATAGAACTGACTATATTTCAGCTTTTTTTTTCCTGCATGAAGCGGATGATTCAGTTGCTCAGGCTGCCTGGCAGTGTACTTCTTGTGTTCTTCCAAAAAGGATGAGTAACTCAGATTGGAAGATAGAAGAAAACACAAATATCCTGGACCCACAGAGGCTGAGAGAAGACCCACGCAGGGCTGGAGAGCAGAAGGACCGATGGGGAGGGGGGAGAGTGAGAGGGACTGATGGATGTGAGACAGACGTGGCAGATGCTGACATTTTAAGCTCATTTCTCTAGTCAAGTGGATACCCCTGTCTGGCTAAGCAGTAATGGATATTTTTGCTGTGGATTTCCTGGATCACCCAAACAGATTGTTAGCACACCAGAGTCTGAGCAGCAGCAGGTCAATAGGTCTTTAATTCTGATAGGAAAGTCTGCTGCTGGCCTCTCATGCAGGTATTTAGAAATCAATCAACTTGCCATCCTTTTTTTTTTTTAAGGTGTGAAGATGTGCATCATTCATATGTGATATCGCCATCTGCTGGCTGGGCTGACCCTCTCAGCCAGGCCAAACAAGTCAGCTACGCTGGTCAAAGAAATAGCAGTAGAAATGATGAGGAGGATGGGAGTCTCTGGCTCACACACTGCATCAGTGTAAATTCATGTAAAAATATGAGCACATGTTATAAGTTTTAGGGGGAAAACACTTGTGGTTTTGAAGCTCTATCAGGTTTCATCAGTCTATCAAAGCTGATAGAGCCTGATTCTATCAGTTTGTGAATATTCAATTTTCATCAGGCGAACAGTTGTCATAGTGGAGAAATATCAGCTATGACACATCAGCTTGGCTTAAGGAGTAAATCACTTTGTGTTTTCTGATTAGAAAAATGGCTGGTTTGTGCCCAGAGCTAGATGAGTGGTCGAGTTTGCTGTCACTTACATCCCCACTGGTCTAATCCTGCCACGTCTTTCTCTACTGCCTCTGTGCTCAATAAAACCAAATATTACAAAGGATGTGGACTGCCCATTTTACTTTTAAAAAGAAAACATGAGTTAAAAAATATTTCTGTAGATTTAAGGTCATATTTCATCCTATATCAGAAGCACTTCTGTTATAATAACACAGTCCCAGCTTAGAGATTATGGTGGTTGATAAGTTTAGTTACCTTCAAGTCTTTTCAATGCAGCTTTGTCTTATTCTTCTTGATTTGTGTAAAAGTTGGCAGACGTCTTGTCCTTGTACACACTGTAGAGGCGTGTTTTTGCAGTAGCCACCATCTGTGTGCCTTCGATTTGCTGAGAAATATCATTTTGATCACTGGGTAAACCAGGGTAAATTCTTGTCAACAATCAATAAGTTTGCTAACTTGTGAATTGTCAGTGCAGAATGGGCTAATTTAGACAATTTCATCAATTAACAGAAGTGTACCATAAATATATGGTGCTTTAGCCAGTTATTTGGTTTGTGATGTGATGACAGGAATATTTGTGAAAAACATCATTTTATGACATTTCTTTCCTCACAACAGTTTTAATCTACAGTTGATTTCTCAACAGAGTTGTTGAAATCTTTGAGCGTGGCATTTTTTGTTGTTTTATCTTTAATAAAAAATTTAATACACTTTAAGCATAAAATTAAGATTTTTATTAAGATTTGCATTAAGATTTCAATTGTATTGTAAATCTTTTCCTGCCAACCTATTATTTTATTTCTTGGGTGAAATTACCTTTTATATATTAGTTTTATATTAACATCAGACACTGACCATGGCAACATTTACCTTTGTCTGACCACAAGGATCAGTTTAATGTGACATTCCTATCAGCCACATCCTATAACCCCTTGTTTCCTGTGGATCAGCTACATCATGCAGTCGGATGAGTCATAATACAGAGTTAAAAACAGGTGCGAAGACAAAGGGGCATCCAGGTGGCCTAGCCGATGAGGGAACATGCCATGTGCCAGTAATGTCAAGGGTATGAATCCAGCTTGGCACACCTGCTGTGCACGCCTGTCTCCCATCTTTTCTGGCTCCCTCCATTGTGGACTGTCCAGTACAGGGGAAAATCTGAATCCTGCTACTGCTTTCTCATGTCTATACAGAAGTAATAATAATATTAAAGGCAAATGGACAGCCCACTCTTTAAAAATAATTAAATAAATTTCATGATGTTTTTCTGGCTCTTAGCTCTCCATGTTTTGTTTTTTTTTTTAATGCCGTGAGTGTAGGGGCTAAAGAAGAAAAAAACATGGTAAAATGTAAATGGACAGACAGTTTCTCCACCCACTGAGGGAAATGGAGGTGGAAGGATTATTTTGCTTTGCAAATGACCACTGACTTTTTACTTATTCAGTGGCTTATTTTTTTTTTAGCTCCCTCTGCTGCCACTAGCCGTGTTGGATGTTGCTGGCTTTTTAGATGTCGTCACAAATCAAAAAGGTCAGGCATGTTTGGCACTTATCTGGCAAAACTTAGCTTGTGAAATCTTTAGTTACGTTTCTTTCTGGCCTTTAAGCATCTACAGCGTCCATACTTGACTGCATTGTGTAGTCAAGAGTAATGATGTGTGGTAATGACTTCCTAGAGGCAACTCATCTTTGTTCATTTCCCCTCTGTTTTCCTCTCATTAAACCTTTCAAAGGCTTTTGCTTGGTACCCTGGAAAATAAATAAAGCTACCAGTCAACAGTAACTCTGTTCTCAAGTCAGGTCAGTCACCGGTGTTCAACGATGTTAGTCAGTTCAACGGTGCTGACCTTTATTCAGTTAGCAACATCTATGTAGTAAAATATATTATTCACCTGTTTTTCTGTTTTTGCAGCACTTGCCTCAGTGTGTGCAGGTGGATTTGAAGGATCATTTATTTTATATGTGATAATAATAATGATAATAATAATAATAATAATAATAATGATTTTTTTTTAGCACTTTTAAAACCAAGTCACAGTATGCTTCAGAATTACTAGTGATAAAAAGAAAAGAACAGAAGAATAAAACAAAGATAAGTGAACACTAATAAAACAGAAATTATTAAGAGTAATCAAATAGAAATGATAAAGATAAGAAATAAAAGGTAACAAAAATAGATCCAGTCATATCAACAAAGGAATAAAAGACTTGGCAATAGTGATTAAAAATGAATAAATGTCAAAAGTTATAAAAGCCGTACAGTAAAAATATGTTTTAAGGGGAGATTTAAAAGATACTACTGGTTCTAAAGTCAAGGAGCCATTTACCTCTGGTCTTTAATGGCATTGCAGTAATCTGGAGTTTAAATAAAAGCTTGCATAAACCTCTCTGTCATTAAAATTCAGCACAGACCAAATTTTTTAATGTTCCCTCAGTAAGGAAAGCATGACTTGAGATGCTTTTGAATATGTTGCGTCAGAAGAATTTAATGACTTCTATGCTCAGGGCCAATCACAAGGTCTTCAGTTTGTCCAAATTCAGCAGTGAAAAATTATTAGTCCTGTCAAATGTCTGTCGAACAGCTGTGCAGAGAGGCCAACTTGTTTATTAACTGAGAAATAAATCAATGTATCTTCTGTATAACATTTGAAGGAGATGCCAAAGCCTCTAATCGTGGCCCAGATGGAGCACATACAGAGAAAAAAGGACTGGTCCAAGGATTGAGCCTTGAGGCACACCACAAGTAACTGAGGACTCTGAGGAGACAAAACCATCCATAAACACAGGGCATTTCAAGTCAAGTAGGAGGAAAACCAAACCTGATCTACCAACTCTCTGTCACAATCTGTCGGTAAGGAAATCTCCATCAACACTATCAAATGCTGCACTGAGGTCACGCTGCATTTGGCATTCATCAAGATATTATATAAAACCTTGACAAGAGTGGTTTCTGCACCGTGACACTGATGGAAGCCAGGCTTTAAATTTTCATAAGTATTACTATTTTACACTAGTTCCTGGAGTTGCCCTGAGACAACCTTCTGCAGAACTAAAAAAATGAAAGGTAGTTTGGAAATAGGCCTGTAGTTGGCGAGAGCCAGACAGATCAACACCTTCTTTTATCAGATAGTCTTAAAATATTCAGGTATACAACCAGAAGACAGAGAGCTATAAACACAACAGAGCAAGCTGGGTCCTACAGTTTCTAAAACTGCTAAGAAGAATTTTGTGATTTGGGATTTATGTTGATGCACACTCTAGCTGTGATTAATTTTACTAAAAAAGACTGACATTTTGACAGAAACCTGTCTTTAGCGTCATTCCGGGCTCGGCTTGATGCCTGCAGGTATAAACACATGTCAACAGATGTAAACAATATGCATAATGAAGTTCATGCACGTGATCACAGAAAATACAGCTGGATATTTAAATGAAAAGAGCACAAAGTTCAGTAGGATAACATCAACATAAAGTCAAGCGTTCCTTTAATTCAGAGCAATAAAATAGAAAGAGCTCCCAGAACATGAATATCACTTGAACAAAAAAGTTTTTGGATAAAATACTGTGATATCAGCATACATCAGTCATATTGTGTACCTGAGCAATAAACACTGAGAAACAACTACAGCTGTTACAAGGAAGTGTGTAAATAACATTATGCTACACACATATTAAACCAGTATATCATATATTGTGTCATATGATGTAAAAATCATATTAACCATGACGATAATGATGATATGATATAATATGCTAATAATCCATCATAAACAGTGGTAGTTATTTGGAAATTTTTTTGCTTCCAAACATTGAGGTTCTGTATTTGCACTGACACAGCATTTTATGACACCGTGATATTTAGATACACACTAGTATTCATGGCAGAGGAAAATATGTATACCAGTTGCCTCTCAGGCTCTGTTGTGTTTTGAAAAGGCGCTCAGGGAATTTGTTTCAGTGTGATTATGTGAGAACAGTAATTGCTAAGGTTTGGAATTGCTAGAGGGCCACTTTTAAGTTCTATTTTGAATTATGCAATTGAAGTATGCATCAATGTACAAAAGTGGTCCAGATCCATGTGGTAATTCTGCTGTTCCTTTTATTTACCTACAATAATGCCGAAGACCTTGAGAAGACCTTAGACAATGTTCAGAGAATCATTATGAGCCAATAACACTGAATGAGCCAATCATGCATCATTTGTGACAGCTGTGAGTTGAAAACAGCGAAGATAGTGAAAATTAAAGTATGTTAAATCACCTCCATGGGCTTAAATGGGTCTAAAATATCACTGTGAAACTGAAAACTGAATTGAGGCATTATGGTCCTGGAAGTCTCTCACAGTGGGACCTCATTGTCAGTGACATTCCTAAAGGTCACAGTAAACCTGGAAATAACTCACGGTTTGGGCAAGAAGAGGTGAAAATAGGCTGCACAGTGAACGCTTTGTTGCTGTAACAGAGAAATCTGAATGCATGATGCAAGATAGCTAAAGTGTGAATTTTGTATGTCAGAGGAATCGTAATCTGTACTGCAATAAATCCCACCTGCTTGGCTTGATGGCCATAAAAGGAACTTGAATCCAAAGTTTGTATTGATTTGAAATACAGTCCTGCTGGAGGTTCATATGCCTAAATGGAAAAGAGCTTTTTTTTCCCTAGTTTGGGAATGAATGCTGCAGTCTGGTTTGTTATTTAAATTATGTGAAAAGATGGTGGTGCTGCTTGTTATTTAACAAGCTTCTCTGTGGGAATGGATGTCACCAAAAAAAAAAAGAGAGAAAAAGACAAAAAAAATCTGAATTGGCCCCAGTTGTTTTTCGCAACTGGCCTCATCAAAAATCAATCCAATCATTTAGGATCTTAAATTTGCATCAGCCCCCCAATGCTTTAGCCCTGTGGGACAGCAGCCATTGTTAGTGCCACTGAGGAGGGTGAGGCCACCAATACTATCAGCCAATGAGGAGCCAGTGACTCAGTGATAATGAAGTAATGCCTCCAAAATGGCTTGCTAGATTCTAGGTGTAAATGGAGCTCTGGAAAAAAAAAAAAGTTTCCTAAAATATTTCCTCACAATTGTCTTTTATTTATATGTCACAGCCAAAAAAAAAAAGTGGAAAACATCCCTCTTTAATTCTCATATCTTATCACATCTAATATATATGAGAGGATGATGTAAACAACAGATTTGTGCCAAATGTGGTCTGTGAGCTGTCATCAGCATAACTTTGATGTATGTAGTAGTCTCCTATAGGCCCATATATTGAATTTCTGTTCATTTTTTTTTTTTTTTGCGTTACAGTTTTATGATTCATGGCCCTGTGATCATGTTAACAATGGATTAAATTCAACTGAAAAGGTAAATGATACATTACATAATAGCCATTTTTGTCCACTCTTGTACACAATTACTTACTGGCAATTAAAAACGCTATGCAGTGTCCGTGCAGTGCATGCCAAAATTCAGCCACTTGGTGTATCGAAACACAGTTACACAGTTGCAGTAAACAATGAGGCTGTGGAGGTGAGAATATAAAAGCCTATGGAAATGTAATTCTCTTATTTTGGGATGACAGCCAGTCGGGCAGAGCAAGTCGTTGCACGAGGCACACATACTGTAACTAAAGCCGCTGATGTGTTCCTTTTGTATATTTTTGCCCTGCGTCCTAGTCAACCCCACACCAAGAACTACAATGTGAAAGTGAAGTCACCTGTTATCGTCTGTCATTTACCACAGCTATAGTTCCCTTTCATTTTTTCACTGTCGGTACAATGCACAGCAGGAAGAACAGGAGTAGGGATTGTTCATGTGAGACCTGAAGCTGAAAACCTGTCAATCATGCCTGTAAGGCCGATGAAAGCCGTGCTCACAGGGGAGACATGCCTATTCCAGTGTGCATGTTCATTCCTCCACTTCTCTTGCTCTTCGCCCTGCAGTGCAGACCCCTAGCGTCAACTTTTGGTTCTGGCAGATTGTTTGCTTGCTCCTGGAAATGGCTGACTCATTCCTTTTCAGCAACTCTTTAAAGTGAGTGGTGTGATTTGACTCACTCACGCAGCTGAATTCAAATTTCAAACAACCATGTACCTGCCTTCAGTGGGAACTCTCCTCATCGGGCAAACTCAATTTCATAAACTTTTGCATTTGTGAAGGAGCTTGGATCCACCGGGAGGCTTGCACATATCAAAATATCCAAGAAAGTCTTTTTTACTGAGCTGCGATCACGCTGGCGAACACACCAGGGTGCAAGATGGTGCCAAAAAACCAGAACATGTGAGACGTGATTTGTGTGTGAGAGGATGAATGAGTAGGAGAGCTGTGTGTGGGCATGTGCGTGCGCTTCTCCTGTGCAGCCTACACTATGACTCGCTTAACCAGGGACATGGAGAACAAGGAGTAGGCTGACTCGAATGTTCAAAGACCACTTGTGGCTTGTGGCTTACCTCCTTTGCCAGTCACTGCAATGCCACCGCTCTGTCTTTCCATCAAAAGACATCGTGTTTGTTCAGCAAGTGCACCAGCAGGGTTAATGTGACAATAGGGAATGACACTGTCATTGTTGAGTGTTTTCGAACTGAAACACATAAATTACTGTGTAATCATCTGTGATATTTCCTGGGGTGCATGGTTTTTGGTTTGTTTGTTTGCATCTGTGCATTTGCTGTCATATATCCCAGGTTCTTTTTTGCTACGCACAGCCAAGTTTTTGACCAAACAACAAATAAGTGAGTAATATCCAGCATATGTACCAAAGAAGTTCATATGGACAAGGTGATGCTGTATGCTTTTTTGCTGTCATGTGTCTCAAAAGACATAGTCTAAGACATACACATCTACAAATTTAACTTTTAAACCTAATATCTCTCTCTATATATGTGTATCTGGGTAGGGACAAGATTTTGGTACTAGAAGCATTCTGGTTTGCATTTCCATTGTAGTCAGAGTAGGAGTTGTTTTCATGGTTTTATGCAGGTAAACAGTCTGTGTGGGGAGCGAAAGAGGCATAACGCATTGGCCAAAATGTCATCTTGACCCAAAACAAAAAGTATCAATGTTTGTGTATTGTGTGGAGAAACGACACAAGACTCATGTAATAATAGAAATAGAGGCGGAAAAATTGGCGCTCACCTGGTCCTAACAAGATGGTAACCCTACACTCGCTAGGCTAAATCACCATCAGATGATAGGCCAGACCTCTATAGGCACTTAGACAGCTTTTGAACTTTTACTCAATGTGGAATTGTTGAGTGGGAGCCCTATAACACATAACCTGAGATTCAACTTCCGTCTTCCTCACCAACCACTAAAGCCCTCATGCTACCTGTAACACTAAATAATGTCTTATAACTGGCTGAATGTGGCCTGCTCAAGCTGGCTCAAGCCGCTGTTTGTACTGGACTAGTTCAGGAAGGATATGAGTCAAACTCATTGCGAGCCAAATCACAGAAGCTTGCAGGGCACATCCAGTTTAATGGGGATATCCAACTGATTCCTGTTATTTGGCTTCAGGCTATTGGTCTTCTTTTAATTGTTGTTGAATAGTTTATGAGGTTCATCACGTCGGGGCCGGGGTAGCCTACAGCGCTGTTGGCTATGAGAGTCTGCGCTCATCTGTGCATAGGTGAATCAAATGAATCAAAACACGGGAAACATTATAATTAGAATCAATAGCCGTTAAGCTGTTATGTCACAGCTTGTTAAGTCTGACCGTGCTGGAAAACGCGGCTGGCTCAGCCTCGGTCCAGCCAGGTTTGGCTAGCCTCTAAAGACAGTCGACTGTAGCTGTGAGCCAGATAGGCCACAGCATGTCTAGACCCAGGCCAGTGGAGACAAGACATTAGTCACCTCCCTGCAGCATTAAGAGATGAGCACTGTGGATAGATTAAACATACAATTAAACATATAAGCCTGCTTAACAGCACATTGGGGTGATTAAGTACCATCAGTTATGATAATATGGTATGGTAATCAGTTGCAGTCTTTACTGTGTGTGTTTTTTGTCACCATATAAATGAAAAAAATGACTTAAAAAGAAAAAAGGAACAAACAGATAGGGAGGCGGGCCATGTTGCAGGGTAATTTACATATAAAATAAGTCAGATCTCAGTGAGGAAAGCATGCGGGTTTAGTGAGGTGTGTGCAGCTGCAGAGTGGAGCTCTCCCCTCATAGATGAGCTATGATTTTTTTTTTTCAATTCTCACTCTTTACCCTGCAAATACAGCATTTCCTCATAGTCTCCACCAAATAGATGGACTCACAAAGAAAAAGATGGGTATTTTCTCTTTGTATTTAATACGATGGACAAACGCTTTGCAACACCGGATAATATTCCTAAAAGGAGGGCTATTTTGTGTACTGAGGGAACCAGCAGCGGGCCGACAGACAGTAACACACGGGGGGACTTTGCGGTCTCCCATCATGCCGCAGCCACTGATGCTGCTCATGCTTACACACAGACCCAGCGCTCTTCCCCAGCCTCATTTTTCATCCTTTACTCCTTTCTTATTCTCTCTTGCTCTCTCTCTCCCGCGCTCCTTTATTCCGTCCTCTCCATCCTCAGCCTTACTAATGCAGACAGAACCCAGCAGAGCACATGAATCGTCTGTTATGCCTTGCTGAGGGTGCATATGCCTCAGACGTTCGAGGTGGTGAGGTCTGCCCCGGGAGTTTTCGCCGCGATGTGACACGG
>OMLB01043972.1:0-10589 GCA_900302555.1 Myripristis jacobus | reverse complement strand
GTTACTATCAGTGTGTATTGCTTTTAAAATCACCTCTTGCTGTCTGTAGCTGTTGAAATTTGTTTATATCAACATTCCCAGTTTAGTATTATCTCTCCACTGTGTCATCATCATCATCATCATCAATGCCATTTTATTGTCACTTTACCAATTTTAATTAAACATATCCATAGAGATGTCTTCTATAAAAATCAATGAAGGTAATTAAAAAGAAAGGAAGAAAGAAAGGAAGACAGAAAGAAATGGCTGTAGATATTGTATTACAGGTTGTTTATGACCTTGCATGATCTTGCTGCCTCGACAAACGGATATTTTAAAACTGATTTTACTCACCAGCTGTGCAGTGTTGGAGTGATTTAGAGGGAGGATGAAGCAAACTGGACAGGCGGGGTTGGACAGATAGGGAGGTGAAGGCATAGCAGTAAACCACTCTCTCTCTGTCTCTCTGTCTCTCTCACTCTCTCTCTCTCTCTCTCTCTCTGTTCATCTACCTATGTGTCCCCTCTCACACACAAACACCATAAAAAAGGGACAAACCCAAAAACGTCTTTATAATGTGAAAATACTTATTTTGCTTTCTTTATAATTTACTTTATACTTTTAATATCCTTATTACTGTTATTTGCTTTATAAGTTTCTACAGCCATACAAATCAACTATGCTAACACACACACACACACACACACACACACAATTACAGAAAAATCCCTGTTACCTTTCATAGGATGGTGGGGCATTAATTGTTAAACTGGTATAGGTGTGGCTAACTGTCACAGATTTTTTTACATACATGTTTAAACACACTCAAATTATGCTGGTTGGTTATGTGGAAAAATAACATCTTATATCCTACACAGGATATATATCCTATCACACTGTCTTTTTTTTTTTTTAACAGTAAAAATCAATAGCAAATAGCTTTTACACAAAACACAAGATGTAAATCACCTGTGCAATTTGTTCTAAAAGTAAAAAGCTGCCAGTCACTTCAAGGTTTAGTCAACCAGAGCTGACTGGAAAAGAAGTTTGTGCCAAGCATGCAGAGCATTAATATAACAAAACATTCATCGCCAAGCTTTAAAAAAAATCCATGGTTCAGTCTGGTTATGTTAAGATCAGTTCTGCTGTCAAGGCAGGAGGTTGTACTGTAATTTTCTCAAACCAGCATTTAGTTCTGTAATGTCAGACACTGCTGCACAAATGTATGAACATATTTGAAGTTCTTATGGTTTAAATTCAAAGTTGTGAAGTTGTGCTTGTCATTGTGTAATTATGAAAATAGTGAACAGGACTGTCCCTGTGTGCATGGCTGAACATGCTGCTTTTTTATTGTGTAGCTTCTGGGCATCAAGGAGGACACCATCACCAGGCTGAGAAAATATTCCACCACAACTCAGTGGTTCCAGAGTGTGTTTGGGCTTCCTCCAGAGCAGATGAGTTCACAGCGGAAGAAACCTAGCTACGATATAAAACACTGGAGTAAAAAAAATCCACCGGACATTAGGAAATATGAGACCTACGCAGTGCAATAAAACAACTTCAGTGTTTGTTCAGGATAGGGCTGTCTAAGCTCCCTCTCCAATGCTCCCTCCCCCCTCTCAGTCTCTCTCACATGCATAGACCTTTCATGTCAAATACATTCATAATGAATAATTGTTTTCATAGACCGTAATAAGTGTAAGATTGTAAGGTTGTAACAATGTGTGTCTGTCTAATCATCTTACAATGGAAATTGGAATGGAAATTACAACTCTCCCCTCCTCTTCTTTCTCTACGCCTCTCTTTGGTTTTCCCTCAGAAACTGAGGAAATAATGACTGATCAGATTCAGAATTTAGATATATTTATTAAAAAAGAGTCTCACAGACAAGTCTGAAATACACTTTACAAAATACTTTCACAATATACATATATTAATAATAAAAAAATACACTAAGTTTTTAGTTAAAAACATGAAGCGTGTATGTTATGATGGTTATGTCAGTCTGTTTTGTCCTCTCTTTTGATTATGTAGTTTCACTGCAGTGTGCAGAAAAGACTGCTGGGGGCGCTTGGTTCCAGCAAAGGGAGTGGACAGAGCTGTACTGTTTCTCATTTGCTTGCACTGTATTCTGTGGTTAAGAAAGTAATTTGTATTATGTGGCCAGTTTAACCAGTCGAGGTGACTTTGATGACTCGCAGGCGCCTCCATGTGGAGGTGTTCCAGGCACACCCGGCTGGGAGGAGACTGCTGGGCAAACCCAGGACAGGCCGGGGAGACTACATATCCCAGCTGGCATGGATATGTACAGCCTTCCTTGGGATTGGTGAGGAAGGCTGCTCACTTCAATCTGCTGCTGGTGTGACCCAATCCTGGATAAGAAGCAGAAAATGGAATGATGGGGGAAAAAAATAGTCCTCCATAGTCAAAACAGCAGGTTGGAATAGCTCGGGTGAATTTGACAAACTCTCTCCCTTTGGTGAAGAGTGACCACAGTACATTTAATGCCAGCTCCACTAACCCCCAATGGCATCATTTCCCAGGTGATATGCAATGGCAATGTGCATTTAATGGGAGAGGGAGTTTGAGATAGACTGCAGTGTAAAAAACATTACACTACAAAAAAAGCTTTCCTAACTTTTTCCTGCTTTGCTAAGTTTTGTTATGTGAAAGGAAAAAGAAATCATTTTGTATAAATGTTTTTTTTTTTGTTTGTTTGTTTGTTTGTTTGTTTTTTAACTACGTTGACTACAACCACGATCACTCACAGACAGCTATTGCCTCTAATATTTCAAAAACCCAAACGTCTGTGACATTTGGGAAGGATTGGGAGGCAAATTCATAATGAAATAGATTGATTTGTGCAATCTATTCATGCAGGGAAACCATCTCTTCTTTGCTTTGTGTCCAGTCTGTCTTTAACTCTGGGTGGAAAACAAGAGCAGGAAGTTCACAGAGTGGGCCATATGAAATGACAAATGAAGTCAGCTCCATTTCAGCTTTCATGACCATGAGGTGTCTGAGCTCGAAACTGGATATTGTCTATTTTGTGCATGTGCAAGTTCAGTTTACACCGACAGTAATGTGTGATCTGGGGTGACACAGGTCAGCCCTGTCCCATCCATGAGCTCATATCCTGAGGTCTATCCCTTCTACTGTAGCTTCTCCTGCGGGTGATTTGTGATTCCAGGCTAAAGCAGGAAGTGTTCTCTGGTTGATTCTGAAGTAGCTGAAGTAGGAGCCACAGTATTTTTGGCTGTGCAAAGCTGGCAGCCAAAATTCACAGTATAGGCTGTTGCTTGTTCATATTTTATTAGTGTTGGCTGAGACACATTGCCACTGAAGTGCACACACCTCTGGCATTTCTCAACTCAAGTTACCCTGAGTTACCTTAACACAAGGTGGCTAGTGACCCAGCCACACCTAGGCAGCCACACATATTTGATACATATTTTAAATGCAGACAAGCAAACTGGTTCATCTGATTTTCAAGGGAAATGTGGGTCATTGGGGACTTATTTATACTAGGCCTGGCTTTTAGATCCCCAATAAGTAATAATAATAATAATAATAAGTGTTCTTCTTTTTCTTCTTCTTCTTATTACTGTTGTTGTTTGTTTGTTTGTTTGTTTCTCTCTCATACTGCAACAAGCCTTATGGGCAGTACAAGAAATTATATGTTTCAAAAGCCTTTGCAATAAAATGTGGACGTGGTTTGGTGCTACAGTTAAATGCTGACTGGATGCACACTAAATTATGAAATCTATCTTCAAAAAACACTTGACAATGTAGTTACCGTGGTGCAATAAATCCACCTACAAGGCCTACGTATGTGGTGTCCTCCAGTGGCATATGAACAAAAACAGATCAAGCTCACTTTCAAGAGGTTAACTAGCTGTTGTTTCGTCTTAGCTGGCCACAATGGGTTTTCTGGAGGGAGAGAAGCCAGTCCAGGCCAAACAGCATCTGTGACTGGAGTTTCTTCAGCATTGACCAAGCACCTGGTTTGCACTGATGCAAGAAGCAATAATTATTTTATGTCCTTCCTTCCTTAAATTTGCTAAGTTTCATTAACTCACTCTTTGTTTGACTGCCAGATGCTTATTTGTCAGGTTTTTATGATAATCTCAATATAGACATCCACTTGTATTATTGTGCATTATTGGTTCAAATGTACATTAACTTTCATGAATCAATGGTTTAAAAGATTAAAAAATAGCCAGCGACCAACCTACAGATGGCTTTGTACTTTGTGACGCAGTGTTGCTGAGTGAGCCTTTGGAATTGCTTTCTGAAAATCTCTTTATGAAAATTTGCAGACACAGGCTCTGTATTTAGGCTTGATTTCAATCTGGCCCTGCTTCTCTACACTTGTTTTTGTTCACCTGCCTCTGCATAGAAACAAAAGCGTAAGACGATCTCTGATGAAATCCAAGCTGTCAGTCATCGTCACCTGCAGCCCAGCTCCATTACCTGTACTCTGTTGCACTCACTAATCTCTATCAGTGTGCAGCCATCCTGTTAGGTTTTAGCCCAGGATTTGTAACGTTGAGGAAAAAAAGATTTCATTGTAGATTTAAACATTATGAATAACTGCCTTTCTTTCGTCTCCAGGTATCTGTTATAGCTGCCGTGTGTGTGCATGTGCAACAGCCGAACGGGTAACTGGCCAGCTGTAAGAGTTCACTTGTTTACTTTGTAAACGGGGCAAATGCATTCCCGGTGTGTCTTCTCTGTTTAATTAAAGGCTCACTTAAGCTGTGTTTCCACCAGAAGCGGCCAGAACTTTTTGTCCCAGGGATTACTTTTCAAGGAACTAAAAGGTTCCATCAGCCCATTGATGTCACCATGCTGGTTTCATTCCACAGTAATGATATCTAATTCATGCTAGATGTGCAGTGATTTCCACAAAAAAAAAAAAAAGCCACACCAAAGCATATCTTCTGTTTATTTCTATGAATTCTCTGCTACTAATGAATATGCAGTACATTTCCAAAACCAAGATAAACACAGGACACATTCTGCACATCAAAGGGTACTAACAAGCCAAGTTTCAGCCATGTATGTTATGCAACAGATGTGCAAATTGCCTGATACCTGATATCTGCACTGTATTTCTACATGTGTCCAGTGAACACAACACTTGGCTAGTTTGTATAGTTTTCTTGTTCTACCTCTGTGTCCTTATCACTGTGTAATTATTTCTTTGCGAGGAAATACATGTGCACAGTACAGTACAGTTAAAAACCTCATGTGCATTCAGTATGTTAACAGATGCACATACGTAGAGGCAGTGAACAATTATTTTGTGTAATTACATGAAAAATATGTTACATTATAATTTTATGACATAATTTTTTCATGCACTATATTACAGTACAGTACAAAAGTACTGGGCCACCTACATACTACACCTATAGAAGCTTTTCTGAAATTCCATTCTAAATCATAGGCATTAATATGGAGTTGGTCCACCCTTTGCAGCTATAACAGCTTCCACTCTTCTGGGAAGGCTTTATACATGATTTTGAAGTGTGTCTGTGGGAATTGTTGCCCATCGAGAAGAGTATTTGTGAGGTCAGACACTGATGTTGCACCAGAGGGCCTGACTTGCAATGTCCATTCTAGTTCATCCCAAAGGTGTTGCATGGGGTTGAGGTCAGGGCTCTGTGTGGGCCAGTCAAGTTCTTCCACACCAAACTCATCAACCATGCCTTTATGGAGCTGCTTTGTGCACTGAGGCACAGTCATGCTGGAACAGAAAAGGACCTTCCCCAAACTCGTCCATCAGACTGCAAGATAGAGAAGCGTGATTGGTCACTCCATAGAACATGTTTCTACTGCTCCAGAGTCCAGTGGTGGTGTGCTTTACACTGCTCCATCTGACACTTGGCATTGTACTTGGTGATGTAAGGCTTGCATGCGGCTGCTCGGCCATGGAAGCCCATGCCGTGAAGCTCCCTGCACGCAGCTTCTGTGCTGATGTTCATGCCAGAGGAGGCTTGAAATTCTGCAGTTACTGAGTCAGCAAAGCGTTGGCCACTTTTACACACTGTGCACACTGTGGTCTGCCACTTGGTGGCTGAGTTGTTGCACAGTTGCTGCTGTGCAGCTGATCGTGGAAAATCTAGGAGGGAAGACCTTTCGCAAAATGACTTGTTGGATGGTGGCATCCTATTACATTACTATTACAGTGCCACTTTTTAGAACGTGCCATTCTTTCACAAATGTTTGTAAAGGCAGACTGCATGGCTAGGAGCTTGATTTTATACAGCTGTGGCAATGGGACTAAATGAAACACCTGAATTCAATAATTAAGAGGTGTGTCCCAATACTTTTGTCCATGTAGTGTACCATGCTCCTTGCAGTCCTCAGCAGAAGTTGCTCAGAAGTTGCTATTTCGATGCTCTTGCTCCACCTGTCTGACAATAAGGAGAGTGCAGCTGCTTTACCATACCCATACCACAAAAACTGAATGGAGTAGATCAGACAGTGTCCTATTTGCTGTGGTCATTTGGCTCATTCTGAATAAAATTGCGATTATAGGCTGCTTGTTTTCCATGGGAACATGTCACTGGGCTTGTAAAATGTGTCACATTTGCTTGAACACTGCAGAAATGTTGTGCCATGACTGTAGCGTTAAAAAAATACTAAAAGAATTGTGAATATTTGAATTCATGTGTCACATGAGGTGAGCATAACATTAGTAAGATTGTGCTTCTCCTGTAGCTCCTCAGTCAAAATCTGCAAGCTAGTAAACCTTGCTGGTCAGTCTCATCAGACTTTTTACTTAGCCTTTTGAATGCTACAAACTGCCATCATTTAGGCCAACTATAGCAGAGAAGAAAAAGTGATTGCTTACTTTAAACACAAAAATGCACATAAAATGATCCACCGCTCCAACTGTCCTGGTATATGGATTTGAATGGTAAAGACTGTTCCACCCCATTCAAGTTCTGTGAACAAAACAATCAACATCTTTTAGTTACCTGTGAGAGCCAAGATTTTCAAAGTGCCAGAGGAACAAAGTGAGCAGAAGGTCTGAGGTTCCACGGCAGAATAAATTTACATTGCGTAAACCCAGTTCCCGCAGTACTGTGCGATATTCAGTGACAATGTACGGCCTGAACGCAAACTTTTATATACAATTAAGATTCAGATTCAGATTACAAATCCTACTCTTTTTAAATTACAATTGTTAGTTGTGCAGTGGTTTGAATAAAAGAGCTAGATGGCCAAGCCACTCAGCCAACCACATGAAAAGGAGGCAGGAGCAGAGTGAATATGGACAAATAGATACGTAGCTTTGAGGTTATGATTGTTTCTACACAGGATGGAATGTGAGTGAGTTCATTTTTTGTGAGAAGGATTCACAAATGGAACTCTTTCACATGAATGCATGAAGAATTAATATCATATTGGTGACAGGGAACATGTAAAGGTCATCCGAAAGTAGACACATATCCTATGGCCCCTATCTACTTCATGCATTTGCATTACTTGAAGCTCAGAGGGCTTTCTCGGTGAGTATACTTCACAGATTAAGTTCTGAATAAAAACAGAATTCTCCTTGAAATACGGGGTTAAAATCTAATGAGTGAAGATACAATCAAATGCAATGAGATCTGCCTGAACTTGATGGCCTGATAGTGTCTTGTGAAGACCTTGGCCTACTTGGATTCTGTCGGCCCTTTTCGTCTACCAAGGTTAACCTGGAACTTTCCATAACCTGTGACTTGTCAGGAGCCATGAAGTTCAGGGACTGCTTTTTATTATCGTTATATTGTAATTATAAATATAGTTATTGAAATTATATTATTATTATTATCATTATACTGATCAGGGCATGTACCTATTCTTCTGTCCAACTTGCACTTCGCATTATTTGCTGTTTGCTTTTCCAGTCTGTTTTGCTTCAGCTGCTTTGTGCTGAAACCCTCAGATAGTGCATGTTAAGGAAGTATTGTGAAGTCAATGCTTGGACCAGTTACCATCAGCAGCCCTGCTCACCCCCCCTAAAAGTTCTTTGAGCTTGATGCTGGCATAATCTCCAGAGCAGAGGTTAAAACATCTTTACCTGAAACAGTGTCAGTGCGAGTGGAGACTATCCCAGAGTCGGTGTAAAAGCCTTCATGCCACATGGCTTGCTAAGTTGTAACAGATGAAAGATGCCATCATGGTGCTGATATGGCACACGCATCAGACAGTCTACAACAACAAAGAGCTTTGTAATGGTGAAAGGTGTCTTAGAATGTCTTGGAATGTCTTTGAAAATGAACTACTGATGACACACTGATCAAACAAATCCAGACAGCCATGGCATCCCAAACAAACATTTGTGTTTGCCTGTGTTTGCTGGGATTTCTTTGATCGGCGTGCCATGGCCAGGCTGTTTCCTCATGCGATCAAGGCTTTAGGCTAATTAAACTTGATATCCCAAGTCAGTTCATCTGATCATCATATCAGCTCAGGTGTACATTGAGATTGGGCATTTATTCTTATCAAAAGCATGCTGCCTTAAATAACAAGAGAAGAAGTTTTCCCTTAAAGCATAGGGTGTGATTTACACTTTTTCCATGTATAAACATGCTTGTAGTCAGACCAGGTACCATGCTTTTATTCTGCTTGAAATGGCAGGCAGGTTCAGACAAAATCAGATAAATGGAGCAAGAGAAATGAGAGGGAGATACAGAGAGGGACAGACACAGAAACACAGAAAGCATTCAGTGACTCCGAAGAGGTAGGAAAATGACATGAAAAGGATCTGATGTGTATAGCTGCACATAGTCAAAGCTTTGACCTGTGTGGGTGTCAGTCAATGGGTCTGGAAAGAATAGACCAGACATTCCCATTGAGGAAGCACTGACAGTGATGTCTGCACTAGAGGGCATATTGGGTGACCAGTGTTGAATGTTTGATGAGTCTATGGTTGTTTCATTTCACAGAAATGACATTTAATACTTGCTGTACGCATGCAATGATTGCCAAAACAAACCCCAAAATACCACATTAAAATATATCTCCTGTAGATTTTTATTAATTTTCAGGCAGTAATGAATATCCAGTACATTTCAAAACCAAGACAAAGAGAGAATAAACACTCTACATATTACATTCTGCACATCAAACTGTATCAAGAGGTGGTATATTTTTGTATGTTCCCAGTGGACACACTAGTCTAGGCAGCAGTGCATATAGTACCTACATGCCGTATGTACAGGATAGTTTGTTAAATGTACATCATGAAGGCTAGAAGCTCTTTGAGGGTTTCATGACTCCGCTTCTGGGTCTTCTTTCCCCTTGCCCCTCTTGCCACCCTTGCCCCTCTTCTGTTTGTGGTAGCCTTTGGCCAAGGCAGCCAAGCACCTTGAAAACTCACGAAAGTTGACTTCACCATCATGGTTCTTATCCAGCAACTCCAAGGCCTCTTTGATGTCATCTGGGTGGATTTTCTCCTGGAGAGCATATTACTTATGTTTACCAAAAAGCATGAAACCTATCGGGTTGTGTTTAATTTCTATTTATGAAGAAATACTTGCACACAGCACACTACAGTACAAACAAGTTAATGTGTGTAGCACCTTTCAAACACAAGGTAATTCTAAGTGCTAGATATGCCGTATGTGCATGCATGTTAATGTCGTTACATGTTGATGACAGTAGATTGAGTGTGTTCAGTCTCTCACCTTGAGTTGAGGGCTCTCCACTTCTTTCTCAAGCAACTCTTTGAGTTCTTCTATGCTGATCTGTTTGCTGTCCTGGCCTGCATATTCCTCAAACAGCTCCACCATCGTTTTAATGGCCTCCTCTAGACGAGGCATAGCTGCAGCTGGAAGAAAACAGTGACTTTTATTAATTCCAAGTAACTAAAAGAGAAACACAGAAGTAAAGTGCAGGAAGAATGGAGAACAAAGTTGTTACTAAGAATTTTACATACATAAAAAATGGCATGCATGCAAATTGTTAAGTTTCATGAAATGCATTGACAGTGAACAGCTAGATATGTATACTAAAAGCCCAATGTTGTTGTTGTTGTTGTTGTTTTGAATCAGCTTATGTTGTAAAAGTCCCAGCAAGACTTGAAAGCTGACAAAGCTGTAAATACTTGCAAAGCAGACTCACAAACTTGTTGTTGGGTAATTAATAGTGCCAGCATATAATCAACACTTGACCATTTCAGTAGCATGTTTGTGCTCCACCATACCCTGTTGTTGAGTATCTTATTGCTACTTTCTCTCCATCCATGAAACGTTCTTCTTTCAATAGCTAACCCTTCATCTGTACTCACCGTAGAGTAGAGTAGTAAACTTGGAGAAGAGAGCTGCTGTCTGTGTTGCTGGCTTGGTCCCGTGTGAGACTGGTGTCAGACTGAGGGCAATGCCTCCTCTTAAAGAGCAGACGCACACTGTCTCACACATGCACATGCACACACACACACATGCACACACACACACACACACACACACATGCATGCACAGACATAGACACACACCAGCAGTGAGTCATGCACATAAAATGTGCCACACTCCACTGGCTTCACTATTCCTGTCTCACATTTGCCCCACCCCATGATTTTCTAATGCATTTATTATTGCTCAAAATACTGACAT
>OMLB01043969.1:0-17138 GCA_900302555.1 Myripristis jacobus | reverse complement strand
TTTATAGTGCTGCGTCAAAAGAGGCGGAGTAGGGGAGAAAATTCAATTTTTTGGGACCGGCATCAGGGAGGCGGGGCCATGACGTGGCGGAGGGAGAAGCTTGCTGATTGGCCCGGCGAGGTGTCAGTCTCGGGTGCTGCTGCAGACGGACAGGCCACTCGATGAATATGGATGAGAGCAGTGAAAAGGGTGATGCGGCAGGGAAGACCCCCCCCCTTCAAACCGATGCAGGCTTGAACAATGCGTGCCGTCTTTCACTGAAAACACTGAGAGCCTGCATTAGCATTTTCTCAGACAATTGAGGCTCTGGCCAGCTGCAGGCATGGCTCGGATGCTGCGGTGAAATCTCTTTTTTTGCACCCACTGATGTATTAGACCTCGGTGAAAAAGGTCGACTGGCCGCATTCCTCAACACTACCGTTGCACCTATGCCTAGCCTAACGTTAAGATACCCTTTAGAGATTGTGCCCCGGCATTGATGGCGATCTGACAGAGGACTTGAACCAGCAGATCTCAGAATGGGTAAGACTCCAACTCTTTTTGTCTGACTTGTTGAATTTATCTATTGTGCTAAAGTGTTTGCAATTTCATACAGCCGTAGCTCATTTGTTCATTATTGCTCATTTTTGTTCCATCGTCCTTGCTGCCTGTCAGCAGCAGGTTGGTCTATTGAAATGCAGAGTGGGTTACTTGGAGGGGTAGTGAGGAGGAGGGAGGACGGTCACAAGGCATTTCCTCCTGACCCACCCCCCTTGAGTGACTTAACTAAACACGTTTGGCTCAGTGTCTGTGTCTCTCCTCCAAGCCATCCCTCCAGTATTGGAAACAGGGGTTTGAACTAACACCCCACTGGCTCAGCTTTCCAATGTGCCCCACTGCTCCCATTCCCTGGCGGATTGCAGCAACAGATTGCCATGTTTACTCTACCACATGACGCCATTAAAACCTGTTACTGTGATCTCAGACACTAGGACAGAATTAATTATTGACTAATGACAGCAAACGTGGCTGTGAGGGCGACGGAGGGAATCTCAGTGGCTCGCTCGCCCGCTAGATTTACTCTGGTTGAAGATAAGCAGAAAGTTACGCAGTGGATTTGGGCTTGCCTGTCAACAACAGGTCCTAGGATGTTTGGACTCTGCAATCAGTACCGTTCACGTTCACTTCTTCGAGGACCCATGGCATCAAATGTCTTCTGTCAAGTAGAGAGGACTCAAAAGCTTCACCGTGACCATGTCAGTCACTCATGATCTTTATTTTTTCACCAAGGTCATTTTATTGTCATTCATTGTGAGAAATTGCAAGGTGACTGCAATATACCGTGCCAACTCAAAGTGCAGGAAAGGGTTTGAGCTGAATATAGGACATAAATCCATCCAGTGGTTTATTTTCCATTTCTTTCTGTAGGATGTTCCAAGAAAAGTGCCATACTGACCAATTTTAAATTAACATACGCACTAGACTTAAGGTACTGGCTTTAGTTTCCCTTTCATTTCAAAATATTAGCTCTCATTCAGGCGTGATATAGTTGTGGGAATTGGGGAGGTCCGTGCAGCCATGGCAAATGAATGTAAATCGCATGTAAAATTCCATAAGCAAACATGCCATTGTCTGTAAACATGTCAGAGCCACTGATTATGGGTTTTGTGCACCATAACAACCAGAGTCTGAATGGAGCACGAGAGGCATATTAATGGAATAAGGAGCAGAACTTACATGTAAGCTGTGAAATTCCTTAATGTCACAGTGCCATGTTCATTCTGATCTGAATCTAATGAGTGTATTACTGAGGCAACAGGTTAGTCTCAGTGCAGGGCTGTCTACCTCCATCCATCCGTCTTCCCTCCCCGTCATGCCGGACAAGCCCCCCACCATTCATTACCCTACACGAAACATAGGATGCGGCGACACGGTGACAGACCCTGTGGCATTGGCAGCCGCGATCCGAAACGAGAATCCGTATCATATCTCACTTTAAAGCATTGTTGTGTCGGAAAGTGCTTCATACGGTGATGGACAGTCCCTTTTTACATTTATGCTCACTGGAGTGACGTCACCCTTGAGGCAGCTGGAAAGATTGGAACATGACGTCATTGCATCGGAACATGCATGCAGAGGAGATTGTTTGAGAACCACTGTATCAGTGCCTTAATATTCAAAAGTACATATCAGTACAGCTCTTTTACCATTATATAATGTGTAGGATAGTTAGAGTTCATTTGGGGAATTACAGTCCCTACACATCTATAAATAGAATAGATTTTTGATGTATAGTCATTAATGCTGTCAGATCCTGTAATTGTATTACAGTGGATTGAATGGCTGTGTCCAAGCCCGGTGTGTTTCTAATTGCTTCTTGGTGGATTAATACGCTCAGTTTGATCAGGGTTTTCTTGGACAGACACATCGCTCACCTTGGTGCTGATTGAGTCTTGATTAGCCATGTAGCAAGGGAAGTTTCCCAACTGGAGGGAGGAACATGTTTGGCTGCAAAGTCTTTTAAATGACGTGCTGTCAATCACGGACTGCTACAATCCGCTGTAAGCCACAGAAGCCCCTTCCAAAATGGAGGAGATTTAGACCGTCTTGGCAGTATACCCTTTGAACAAATCTTTGGGATTGTGTCCCATATGCTCCCCTCACTTCTATTCATTACTCAGGATCACATTGTATTGGCTTTCATGGACTGCATGGATAACGGCCTCATGTGTTTGCATTTAGTCCTCCATATGTAATATTCCCCGTCACAGCAAGAAGGCTCATTGTCACACTCGGATTTGATTTTATCCATGCGTAAGAGGCGATTAATAATGTCGGACTTGGCTTTGTATTTTGTCAGAGGTTGCTAAAACTCCTTGAAAACAGTTAAAATTAGACCTCTGCAAACTGGAAAGGAGGTCATCATTTACTCTACTAGAAATCTGGGACAGAACACAGAACATGTCACCAATCTCTGATAAAATGTGAATGCACCGAAGGCTACAAAGAAAGAATCCCACTCATAATGCAACATCTCTCTCTGGATACCTACCCTTCAACAGAGGGATACAGCAATATGTCGGTGTCTCTCTCCCATCTATGTCAAAGCTGTATGTTCCCATTTTAAATTTTTGCTTGTTCAGGGTATTGGGGCTTTGGGCACCAGTGTGGCATATATGATGATATGCAGAGCTGCTTTACAATATGTGACCCTCTCCTGCTCTGTGTGTCTCTCTCCCCCAGAGGAGGGTGAGTACTTCCTGAAGGTGCTGATCCCCAGCTATGCAGCCGGCTCTATAATTGGCAAGGGCGGCCAGACCATCGTACAACTGCAGAAAGAGACGGGCGCCACCATCAAGCTGTCCAAATCCAAAGACTTCTACCCAGGTAAGAATTAACACTTTGTAATTAAAATTGATCAGCGTGCAGCCTCCTTTTAGCACGTGAAAACATTTCATATACCCGCATTTGGTCACCCTTGAATAAATTACTAGTCTGATTTCAATCACAAATCAATTGCACACAGTTTGAGTTAGATTTTCCTCATGTCCTTGGCAGGACTAAACATGCATATAAGATGTTACAGCTGCCAGATGCGGCATTCAGGTCTGAATGCAATTTCACTTTCAATTTGGTTGCCTGGCTGTCAGGTCGCACCCCTCTTTGCAGGGGTGTTTTGGTACAGTGTTCGCATTTCCACGTCTGTGCATTACAAGAACTCTCTCACTTTCCCGGAAAAAGAATGCCTGCCTGCCATTTTATCCCATGAAAAGGAGAGCGAAGTGTGTGACGCAGAGGACGTGGAGGGTATACTGAAAGCATTAGTCGTGCAGGAAGGCCTCGTTCGAAAAAAGGCAACGGGGGAAAAGATGCCCATGCCTCCCGATGACCCCTATCGGACGGAGGTCAGCGTTGAGGCATCTTATCATCTAAACAGAAATGCCTGAGTCTTAGAGAAGTCTCGGTGTTTGTCCTTCATGCCTCAGAGGAGGCTTCAACCTGCTGAAAAATAACAGGTGCTGAGCGTCTCGCTGCTTATTAGGTCCAGATGTCTTCTGTGATAACTGATGGAAGCAAATAATCCCTGTGTAGTAGTATACTTTATACTGTATATATATTTAGTACATGGACTTACCTCTCCAGATAGGAAATAGGTGGCAGTGCACATGATGCAGGAAATAAGAGTAGTGCATGATGCGCATTAGGAAACGCTTATGATGTTTTTTTTTAATTATCGGGGTCACATTCAAGTCTCTGATTGCCTCAAGCAGCTACTTCTATGAAATGTCAAAAAGAGAGAAATATCATCACCCAGAACTCAATTTTACCCCTGAATGGCAACTTAGATTATCTCAATGGAATATAATCTGTCCCATGACCTCTGTCGATATGCAGTTAAGAGTCCTTACAAGAGCAGGGTGAGATATCGATATCTTATCGATATTGTGATAATGAATCTCGATATCGTCTGGCATTTCAGATATTGTAATATCGTGATATGGCATAAGTGCTGTATTTTACTGGTTTTAATGGCTTTATTATTTGTCTCTACCTGCTTGGTCGTCATATCCGGATCATATCTAGATTGCTCAGCAAAAATCTTACGAAAGCACCGGCAGTCTTCTGTACAAAATCGTCACAATATTGAGGTATTTGGTCAAAGATACTGTGATATTTGTTTTTCTACCTATATCTTCAGCTCCAGTCCTTACCTTATTTTTATGTAGAGAGGGAAACGTTACCCTGTCCACCAAAAAAAACTGCACAACATGGCTCAAATTTGACCTTTCTGTTGGGAGTTACATGTGATATATTGCAGTGACTGAACCGTGGCAGAGAATTACCAAGCGCCAGGAGAGAAGGGAGGAAAGATAAACGCGTGCTTTCGGGTATGCTTGGAATATGTCCCCTGTACTCTGTTTTTTTTTTCTTTCCTCAACATGTTTCTGTTAGGCAAGATGAAAGCGCGCATGCACACAGAGCAAGCCACTAAATTCTTCACACTACAGGCCAGCCATGTTTCGGAGAATGAATTATAGCTACTTTGTTGGCATAGGAACAAATGAAAGGAGTGATATGTATCCTTATTTCTCCCTTTGGTTTGTGGATGTTTTCATAGGCCACCACCTGCTCTGCCCATCCCCCTACTCATTATCGTGATGAGTGAGAAGAGGAGTTCAGGGAGAGGGTGCTGGCAAGGATTTGATTGGGCGGCTGTTCTGGCCCACAGAAGTAAAATGAAACGACTACTACTGTACACTGCACAATAGTCTAGAGCGCCTCTTCCAGGGAGCTCACCATAGGCGAACCCTTTATAAACCTCAAACTGGCACAGGATAGGACCAGCTGCATTAAACATGTGCAACTCAGTGAGGTTTACAACAGCCAGATGTAGATTGTTTGTCAATGTCACGTCCTGAATTTTAGAGGCAAGCGTCGACAGGGTATGACAAACTTATCACCTATATTTGTTTTACCTTCCCTCAGTGTTGAATTAACCACGATTTGTGCTAATACAGCATGCTAATGCCATTACACACAGTTCACGCCCTCATCTCTCATCCCCGCTGCAGCCTGAGCACGCTCTAACCACAGCACAATCACACACGGGAGAAATCAAGGGACAACAACCAATGCAGCCATTTTCTCCCGCGATCCTCAGCCGTGATGGCTCACTCCGAGATTCCCACCCACCTCACATCTCCCATCCGTCAGTGTAAGACATGAAACCATGAATTCAGAGGTCTTGATGGGAACTGTGCAACTGGGCCCTGCCGTGGCAGACTGAGATGGATGACTGGAGATAGTGAAGGGTGTGGATGATGCATGATTGTATGTGAGGGAGGGGACAGGGGGGGCAGGCCCAGAAATAGCCTGTTTCAATCTCTCTCTGTGGACGTGACCCTGCCCCAGCTGTACTCAAGCTGCTCTAACACTAGCCAAGTTTCCTCTTTACTCCTCCCCACTCGCTGTTTCTCTCCCGTTTGGTTCCTGATAGTGTTGCGAGCTGAAGCCAGATAAGATAAGATGACATCATACTTTGCTTTTAAAGTTTTGTTTTGCATGCTTGTCTGGTGTAGGGCCGCTGATTTTGTTGTTTTTTTTGTAATGGGTACTATGTGATCTGAACCTTTGTAAACCGCTGCGTGACTGAATTACCTCATCCCCCTCGGATGCGGCGTGCTTTGCATTCACTTACTCCTTACTCATACTGTGCATTCAACGCATACAGACACCTACACGCACCTACACGCACCCATCCACAATTTTAAGCAGCTGCAAAGAGAGCTGTGGGAGTTCATGATTTGAACTTAAACTTAGAAACAAAACTCCTGCTTTGTGCAGCTGGCCGGCGGCCCAGCTCGTGGCCTGAGTTACTGGCTGTACGGCCCATACAGCTGACGACGTTGTGATGTCACAGAAACAATGGGCCTATGGTTTAGATTATCCCAGCGTTAAAATGGGAATCACAATATGTGACCTCATGGTGGAAAACATCACCAGTCCGTCCGCTGTGTAGGGTGTGGTAGGTCTTTTGAAAAGGAGCTCACAGTTAAAAATTAAGATAGAAATGACTATAATGACTTTTGGCTTTTAGTAGGGTTAGGGTTAGGGTTAGGGTTAGGGTTATGCAGGAATAAGGTGATAGGTAATAGGTTCAAATAGGTAAAATACAATCATAAGGAGGATAAATCACTTCTTCATGAGCATGATTCTGCAATATAGCAACATTTTATAGGTGTCCTCTTCCTTGTTTTTGTATGCACTATATTTCCTGTGCTTTCCAGGCCTGGCCTCCAAAGTTAAACTGTTGCTGACTTAGGGCTGGATAATATGGACAAAATTAATGTTAATGATAATCATAAATTATTTTGATATCCGTGTATAACGATATCTGCTAGCATATCCAATATCACTTATTAAATAACCACAGTGTTATTTATTATGGACAAAGCATAATATGATCAAATAGCCTTGCCTAATATGTTTCAGATCTCATCTTGTGAAAGGTTTGGATTAATATTTGCTTTTTATTATCAGTTTAGAAGGCAGAAGGGTGCATTATTATAGCTCGATATCATTGCTTTGTAATGATAAGACGACAAGACAATAATATTTAAATATTTGACAGTGACAGTTTCCCAAAATGACCAGGTTTGGTTGTTGACTCTGTAATCTTAAAAAGTCAATGGCCTGCAAAAATGATAATGCTGGACCGAGAGTTAAGTGTCGCCTCATCAAACTGCAGTTTTAAGACTCTCGATAGACACCACTGGAATCTCAAATCAAGTTCCTTCTCCACTCTATCCTGGAAGACTGCACTGCGTGCCAGTGTTCACTCTAATAGTAAAGTCCCTGGTATTGCTATTATTATGACGCACATACATCAGGTCCTACATTACTGCTGTCCCAAATGATGCTGTCTATTACTGCAAAAGGTCTCACAAAATCCTGGCCCTGCCTAAATTTAAAGTTTTTTAGGGGGTAAGAACCATCACTTGCCTGTTTCACAGCTTAATAGGACCAGGTACTCTAAAACCACCCACTGCAGCATAAGGGCCTATTTGTCTGTACTAAAATACTGGAAAAGATTATGTAAAGACTAGTATTGCATGCTTACTTTCTTTTTTTTTTTTTTCTGGGAACAGAGGTGGCTGGGGACGTCTGGCTCAAGTGTGATGCAACATGGAAGTTGTCCAGACATTTTTACTAGATGCCGAAGACATGCTATAAAAAGTTCCTACATTAAAATCAGTGTCTTTCAAATGACTTTTTAGACCACCGTGGTTTATAACTGGAAGATGACACACACGTTCAAGATAGACATGTTCCACACATGTGATTGTCAACAATGAAATCCCTTGCTTTATTTGCTCTGTGGAAGAAGACTTTTGTTAAACTGTTTTAAAAGAAGCGATCAACTAATACCAATGAAGCAAAGAAAAGAACGGGACACACCAACAGGGGTGGACAGTAAACTGATAATGCAGTATATCGTGAAACCTCCTTTTGGTATCGATACACTTGCGCCTAATATCAGTATTTGAGTTTTCATCTTAATTTGCACAGATGCACATTTCAGTTCCTATGTGTTTCAAGCCTTTAGGTATTTTAACTGGAGCTGTTCTGTCACGGTCACGTTGCAGTTGCAGTGCAGATTAAATTGAAGTTATTTTGTCTTTTCGAGGGTATTTCATGATCATAGCTGATTATATCACAACATATCGCACAGTCTGTATCGCCTGTATCGTGATACAGTCGTTATCGCGGGTAAAAAATATTGTGATAGTTTCATATCGCCGGTTACCTAGAAATTCCCGTCCCTACAATCTAAACGAGAGCTAGATTCTTTGGCACAGGGAATCTCAACCAACCAGAAGGAACTGCCCAAACTTTTACATTTAATCATCAAGATAGGAGGACCTAACTCACTAACCTGAGACTTATTGGTCTCTCGGGGGAAAGCTGAAGGCTGTGTGCTTTCCGGGGCAATGACACATTTCTCTCCCCTCCTGTCATCAAGAGGACAAGCGAACTCTTGCTGCAACTCAAAGCTCAGAGCAGTTATTATGAAATTCCTCCACTACAAAGACACAGAGAGAGAGGGGAGAGAAGTCGATGCGAGCGATCCAGCGAGTAAAGAGGGTGGAATATGAAAATCAAGCCTTATACCCATGACCTGTCAGGGAAGATTCACTGGTGGCAAAGATCCTTTGATGGAGTGAAGTTGCACGGCAATATATTTTTGCAAGGAAGCGTTGCATCACTTCAGATGTCCTAGTTTATCTTTTTTTCAGACTTTTTTGCATCTGGGTAGAGCAGGCAAAGAGAAAAAGCTCAGTCTAAAAACGTGCGAGGCAGTGGAGCTAAGGCACGTCTAGAAGGTGAAAATACTGACCACAATCTCCGGTTTCTTTTTTTCTTTTAAAGCTTCTTTTCCTCTAAAGTTTATTATTTGTGTGCAGTCTTTGTAAAATTGTATTCATATTTTAATTATCTGTATTATCCACCTGCAATGGCATTTGATTACATTAATTACATTAATAAATACTTAGTGTCCTTCAGCATGGCCGATAACAGTCCAACTGGTTTATCTTGTGTTTGATCATATAAACATGATCATTTTAGATCCATGGCTATCCATTACCTTGCATTTATGATTATTTTTAAATATTAGTATTTATGTGACGCCGTTTTTCTTTTTAAAAGTGTTATGCCGGTATAATAAGTTCAAACAGAGTCAGCTGACTGTACTTGCAGGCTTCAGTGTGCTAGTTCTTCAAGAATGACAGGCAGGTGCAGCAAAATATCACGCAAGCAGTGCCAAGTGTGCTTCTGCAGAGCCCAGAGCATGTATAATCCTACCCTACTATGACATTTGTCATTTATAGTCTGTTTTTATTTGTGGTTTTTATTTCAGGTTTCTATTTTTGGTTTATTTTTTGATCCCGTTTGGACATATAACTTCATGAACATAATCTCCAACAATTTTGTTGGTGGTTGCGGTTGCACATTCTGGTACATCTGAAGTGAGATTCTTCAGGAAATTATAAAATCAAATGCAGGCCAAATCCCCCCCTCGCTGCATTTCCAATTAGGGTTTCCTTCTGCCCTTTTCTCACATTTTGAAATTGATCTATTGACCACTCCAATCCAATATTGTATAGCTCTTTGGAATAAACCAACCGTGTGTGATTTTGATCATTTTGGCGTTTCCTGAGTGCTGATAGATGGTTACGTGACAGATGCAGATGTGTGTGTCCTCTAATCCTGTGTCTAATCAGTGCAACTGAATAACGGACAGAAATGCTGAAGATGAAATAGAGCACTGGCTAGCCAGGCAAGACGAGCCGGTCTTTACCATAGGAGGGGTTTAATGATTCTGAGCCAACGGGGAAAATGGGGTTTCTCTCATTGAATTATTTGGTTTGATCCGATTGGTCAACGGTCAAGTCAGCTGAGAAAATAGAATGCCACTTGGTGTTTAGTGCAGTGAAAGAATAGCACAGGTTTATTTTGTTTTAATGAAAAAGAAAGAGAGCAAGGTGGGGGAGGGTGGTAAAGAAAAGGAGAGTGTAAAAAAAAAAAAATCATAGAAGCAAGTAAAAAGCACTCGCTGTTGCATCACCTGTTTCCACGGCTCGGCCCCTTTACCATGGCAACGGAATGCTGTTCGGGTCGTCAGTGTGGGTGTAGAAAGAAGCCTAGAGGAGGAACAAGTGTGTGTTTAGTCTATTAGAGCTGCAAGGCGAGTAGAGGCTCAGTATACCAGAGCTCTGAAAGAGTTACATCATTGAAGAGGAATCCTTTCTCCCCCCCCTGTGGCTCGCTAACCAAGCGCGGTTCTTTCTTTCAGCTGTTTCTCTGTTGATTGTGTAAATGGAGGAAGTGAGGGATAGCTTAGCAATTAGGCCTCTTTGTGAAATGTCAAGGAACATTTTTCAATGCCAAGACATCTTAATATACATGTACATTTTAGTCCCGCCCTCAATGAAAGCCCCAACTCTTCAGGCTGTCTGTTTGCCAAACACAAACTCAGGACACTTTACTGCAGCTCACGAACTGTGTTATCTTCCTTTCTTTCTCTGTCTGTGCAGGAACAACAGAACGTGTATGTCTGATACAGGGTACAGTCGAAGCTCTCAATGGTGTCCACAACTTCATTGCGGAGAAAGTCCGCGAAATGCCCCAGAGCGCCCAGAAAACCGAACCAGTCAGCATACTGCAACCGCAGACCACTGTCAACCCTGACCGCGTCAAACAGGTGAGATACTGTGGGGAATGGGATTATTAAAACACAGCAATCCTGCCCTTTGAAGTAACAGAGCAGCTGCAGACTGTGTGTGGTACTGGTTGACTGAAGTGAATGTTGACATAAGGTAGTGGCTGACATATGGTAGGAACAGTGTCACTTCCACTACACCTTGTCTATTAGCCGTCAGTCTGGCCTGTTCTCTGGGCCATGACCCAGAGCCTGGTAGGGTCAGGAAAATGTGAGGGTATGGGGTTATTTTTACCTACAGTCTTTCATAGCGAGACAGAGCTGCGTGGCAGCTGCAGCCTAAACCCCTGGGATTAACAAATCGCTGAGTAAAGCGGGGGCTGGTATAGTAGACTGACTCAGTGAGAGATATCCCTATTTCTGTCGATCATTTATGCTCATAAATCTTTCTCTCCTTCCCTTTTTCTACTTCAATCCCTCCATTTGTCTACAGGCTAAACTGATAGTGCCCAATAGCACAGCTGGGCTGATCATTGGCAAAGGTGGAGCTACAGTGAAAGCGGTGATGGAGCAGTCAGGGGCTTGGGTGCAGCTCTCACAGAAGCCGGAGGGCATCAACCTTCAGGAGCGAGTGGTTACCATCAGTGGCGAGCCTGAGCAGAACCGTAAGGCTGTGGAAATCATAGTGCAGAAGATCCAGGAGGACCCTCAGAGCAGCAGCTGCCTCAACATCAGCTATTCCAATATCTCCGGCCCAGTAGCCAACTCCAACCCCACCGGCTCCCCCTACGCTAACTCGGCCGAGGTGCTGCCCAACGCAGCCGCAGCAGCTGCTAGTGCCTCCAGCCTTCTGGGCCAGGCTGGCTTGACAGGAATGGGCGCCTTCCCTGCCGCCATGTCTAGTTTCTCTGGCAACGATCTGCTAGCCATCACCTCAGCCCTCAACACGCTGGCCAGCTACGGCTACAACACCAACACCCTGGGCCTCGGTCTCAACCCCGCAGCTGCTTCCGGAGTCCTTGCTGCGGTAGCGGCCAGTGCTAACCCGGCCGCTGCCGCCGCAGCTAACCTCCTGGCCTCCTACGCGAGCGATGCTTCCAGCAGTGCCGGCCACCCCGCTGCGGGCCTTGGTGGGTTCTCCCTAGGTTCTCTCGCTGCTGCCACAGGGGCTTCCAATGGTTACCTAAATGCTTCATCCCCACTGATGGCCTCCTCCCTATTGGCAACAGAGAAGCTGGCGGACGGGGCCAAGGACGTGGTTGAGATTGCTGTGCCCGAGAATCTGGTTGGTGCCATTTTGGGGAAAGGAGGGAAAACACTGGTAGAGTACCAGGAGCTAACAGGAGCCCGCATCCAGATCTCCAAAAAGGGAGAGTTCATCCCTGGTACTCGGAACCGTAAAGTTACCATAACAGGGTCGCCAGCCGCCACGCAAGCAGCGCAGTATCTGATCAGCCAACGGATCACTTACGAGCAAGGCGTGCGTGCTACCAACCCACAAAAGGTGGGCTAAATGGAAAGAGAAGAGGAAAGAAAGAAAGGATGAAGACAGAGATAGAAGGGAATCGAGAGGGTCACCGACGAAAAAAAGAAACGTCCAAATATCTGTTCAATATTTCAGTATCAAATGAGAGAATCACAAAGGAGGAGGTGGGGGAGACAACCAAGATAAGTGTGTGTGATATGTGAATGTGTTTTTAGGACTGACGTCCTGATGTTTTTTAAAAGTTTGTGTCGAGTCCTTTTGATGACGGTGATCAGAGTAAGCTGAACTGGTCCACTGCCAAGCTGCAGATTCAAGGGTGAGGCCTCAAGTTTTCACCCTCCTCCAAAACCTCATAGCTGTTTTTTTTTTTTTCCTTTTTTTTTCTTTTTCTTTAGTTGATTTGGTTTTTAATTTCAGTTGCGGACCTCAGCTCCCGGTGAGTTGAGAGTGTCAGTTGAAGTTTCAGTCAGCTAATAGAGCTGTTCCACAAACCTTGCTCTTTGTACACAATGCAGAGGGCATTGTTCACAGGGGAGAGGTTTTATGACGAGCACCTGAGGTCATCTCAGACTATGGGGGAGCAATCTGAATATAATTTCTTTAATGAAATCATATCTATTTTGACATATGTTGAATTCTGGCTCATATCATAATTGAAGTTTCAAAATTTGGGTCTTTTATATTTTCATCCGTTATTTATTGACATGGTCTCATTCAAACACAAAAAAGATTATTTAAACCTGTGAATACAGGTTGATCTGAATGTAAAAAAAACAATATTAGCCTATTGCTATTTTTTATTTACAGGGATCAAATATTGTGTTGCAGTGAAAGAAATGTATAATTCAAACCCAGTCTGAACTTCACTGTTGCTGTCTGCAAGTATAGTTCAGGGGTTAAATAATCAATGTGAGAGGATAGAGGAGACACACAGGAATGTACAAATATCTTTTACATTAACATACATAGATAATGCTCCCACAAGCGCACAAAGTCTAAAACATATTTGCATATTCACTCAAACACAGCTACAGACATAAGAATATGTTGTTGGTTAACCCTTTCTTGGTGCTATGGGATTAGGTTTGTATCTCCTTTACCATAAACACCTAAATCAAAATCTTTTTGGCGACTACCCTCCTTACTTGATTTTAAAATGCCGAGGTGTCGTCCAACCATTAGTAGTCCACTGGATCTGACTGTCTCTCGCCTAACGAAACCGGATTGCTTTCAACATTTTATGATGACAAGCAATCCTGTCTTAACTAGATATCGCAGTTCCATCCTCGCTCCCGACGCAAGACATGTCTTTTTCTAGAGATTGGCCGTATTCTAGATTTTACTTGACAATATTTTTGCCTTAGACACATATTTGTAATGCCCAAGAATTCCCGCGGAGGAAAGGCAACACGATGAGCAGCTTGAGGTAGCTCGGACTACAGTACCTGTCGCCTGAAGCAACGTCTGACCACTGCAGTTTGCAGAAGGAGCAAAACACCAGAAAAGCATTTTGATAAGAAAAAAAAAACTGTATGAACCTTTATCTGTGAACAAAGAAACTTTTGCCTTTACATTAAGGGTACCAAATAGTCTAAGAGACATACACTAACGAGAGGGAAATAGAATGACACATGAAAGAAGGTTTGGATTCAGATTTCTGTGAACCATCCTTCCCAATTTGCATCAAGACAAAAAGCGATTCCACGGTTCATCCAGGCAGCCTATTATCTTCCCCAAAAACACGTTAACGCTCAATAACTTTGGGTGGAGAACGTAATAAAAGCATCACAGTAAATGTTTTGGCATCGTCATTGTTTATGGACAATTGTTTGTCTAACGCAGGGAGGCTAATTGTCTAGAACGTTTCCAAATGCTCAAAGATTACCCCGGCTTGCTTCTGTGCTGCTATCCATGGTTTTCATCCTGAGTACACTGGGTCTCTGAAGACTGCACTGTGAGACATTAAAAACACACAACGTAAAGCATGTGTGTCCCTGGTGGGCTACGAGTTATTTTAATGTACCACGTCTGTGTGACCTACACAAGATACCTGGCAAACGTACCAGTATCAACAGAAGGAATATCTCCACAAGAGCATTTATATTCCAGCATCTTGTGCTGTTTTTTTGTTTACCAGTACCAATGCACTGCAAAAAGCTGCTACACCGACTTAAATTAATGGACGTTTCCTGATCCGCGAACCGCATTAAAACCCAAATTATTCCTGCTCCATTTTCCTGCACTGTATTCTCCGATCCTATTCTGATCCACTTTCCCACTCAAAAAGACATCTTTCAATTGTCCCCATCAACCCAAGCTCTATGATCAGCTTTCTAAATACATGGCTGTGAGGGTTGGTGCTGAGTAGTGTCAAAGAAAATTGAAAAAAATAAAAATAAAAATAAAAATATTAAAAAAAACAAAGAAAAAAAGAAAAAAAAATCAGAACCACTCCCTTTTTTATAAGAATTTAATAAATAGCTTTGTCTCTTTTCACTTTCATGATTCATGTTTGCAGGCAAATGGATTTTAAAGTGTTTTAAATTGTTTGAACATTATGCATAGCAATTGCAACGGAGAGCCTTTCTTCCAAATTGAAATATTTCCTTTCGCTGTATCGCCTCGAAAAGGCTTCACAGTCATCCATAACTACAATCTGGCCAACTCGTGAAAATGTTACACTGAACCTCTTACTGCCCAAGAGTATAGCATATATTAAGATACAAGCACAAAACAAGGGGATGTTTATCAATGCAACCGGACTGCTTGACTGCAGAGAGTTCCTCAAAGCCGTCTGATCGATACATTGTGCCAAATGCTATTTTCTCTCTCTGCACCCCCATTAACTTTCCTCTTTCTCTCAACATTTTATTCCCCTCTGCACGTGCCGTTTTCTCACCGTTCTGCAGATTCCACCTGTGTCTGTGCTTCTCCCTGCACTCTGCTCTCCCCCTCTTTCTCCTTCCTCCTGTCTTGTCTTCTCATGGGCGGTGTCTGGGGTGTAAGGGTGCGCCGGCGGTGGTAGGAGTTATGCACTATAGGTCGTAAGGGTACGAAAATGTTTTCCCAGGCCGTAGAGTTCACAAGGCTAAAATGCACAGAAAAACACCTGCCTCCAAAACTGTGACACCCACAAGACCAACCAGCAACATTAGCTCAAAGTATCAAATTCCCTCTAAAAGAAGAACAAGTAGGATTTAGAAAGGTTTACACCGTGAACTATGGCCTTTTTAGGGAAGGGGAAAGGGTCGTCTTCTTTTTTTCTGCCAGAAGAGTAAACACGAAGGCAAATCTTGGTTGAATGAATATTCACCTGTGGCTGAGCAACCTGAGCTTCTAATCTCAGCCTCCTAAACAAAAAGCTTCGTTAGGACAGAGCGCGTAAGCTATAGTGAGAGAAAGGTGGGAACTTGTTTGTGACCTCAAGCCGAAACAATGACATCCTTTATGCATATCCTCTTATCTGAAAATGACTAGAATTCATTTCTGTGGAATACAATATGTCATGTCATATGATCTATATGTACTTTATTGTAGCTATTCTAGTTTGTAGTCCAAATGCAGTCCAGCGTTGTCAATACAATGTGAACTATGTTATATTTGTGTGGATGATGAGAGTGCCAACTAAGCCTGATTAAGATTAGCTTCGCGATTTGTTTGTGCATTATGATGACTCATCATCAGCAGGTGGTGTCCATATTTCTGTCATTGATGATTTAGTTTGACAGTAAGAAAATGTAAAGAATATTGGAAGCAATATAGTAGCATGTTGTCCTGTTTTGTGTTTTATGTCTGTTGTATGAACCTTTGAAATTACTAAGATTTTGAATGAATAGGTTTACATGTACTTTTTGTAAGTTATGAAAATGCTGCTATTTGATAAGTAAAGTAAACTATACAAAATATTTTAGTTGAAAAGATGTCTGGTCTGTTGATTAGAAACATGCTCTAAGAGGCTGGAGCATAAAACGAGGTGTATAGAATACTATACAGTATTGATAAGATAGTAAAAGTAATAATAGACTCCATAGTACAACCTGTGCCAAACTAGACCTCTGCAGCTTCTGAAATTGTAGATGTGCGATCAAATGTTAGATATCAATAACTTGTTTAGAAGTGCTGATCAAGTGCCAATCAAACACTGTCTTTTAAGTTAAGAAAAGATAATCAAATACATTACTTAAGAAAACAAAGGACAAAGAACTTTTTGTGCATTGTTTTATCCCATAGGTACATAGAGTAAGAGTTAAAGATTGTGATTTTTATGGATCCATGTTGTTTTACACTCCATGCATCCCTTGTGTGTTTGTTTGACCTGTGGCTTAAGTACTGCTGTTTTCTCACAAATGTCTCTATAGGCCAGCATGGACTAAGCATAACATGTTATAAGCATTCATAACATAGCCATTAACAATCAAAAATGTGTTTGTGGAGTTAGGTGTTATCTTTTTGCACGTCTTCTATTGCATGGTATCAAAGTGAATTATGGAGGAAAAAAAAATTTTTACAAAAATTTTGCGAGGGTGTCTCGCAAACATTCAAAGACATAACGCTGCATGCAGTCAATTGTAAAGCACTTAAGTTAACTCGCCTCATATTAAAAAAAAAAAGTTGTTTCTTGTTGTAAGTTGGGAGGGAGCCCATTATTGTCATGTTGGCCCGAAAACACACACACACACACACACACACACACACACACGCAGACACACACACACACACACTCATCTCAGATCAGTTTCTCATCGATCAAGCCCATCTCTCTTTACATCACCGGAGAAGATCTTTTAATTTTTAGGTACAGTGAGGAGTATTACAAATGTGAAACAAGCAAACGTGAAAATGTTATTCAGTGCATTGGCTCCTTGTGTTTTGCTTTATAGGATATCAGGCATGCACTTTTATTTTTTTGTTCAAAGAAACAGGTTGAACCTCACATAACCTGTGGCATAA
>OMLB01043968.1:0-18186 GCA_900302555.1 Myripristis jacobus | reverse complement strand
AGCGTCCCAAAAAAAAAAAATCAAAAAAAAAAAAAAAAAAGCTCAAATATCATTCTGCTGAACACTTGTTGTGAATATAAGCTTGCACAGTATTCACTCTGTTTCAGAATGCATGATACAAAACAGATCATGAATTCTGGTCTGTCCATTCATTCATTCATTCATTCATTCATCTTCTAAACCGCTTATCCTCACAAGGGTCACGGGGGGTTGCTGGAGCCTATCCCAGCGCTCATCAGGCAGTAGGCAAGGAAACACCCTGGACAGGTCGCCAGTCCATCGCAGGGCAGACAGACACACAATGACATTCACACACACAGTCACACCTAGGGGCAATTTAGCTCCTCCAATTCACCTAACCTGCATGTCTTTGGATGGTGGGAGGAAACCGGAGTTCCCGGCGGAAAACCCACGCAGAAACCCACGGAAACCCACGCAGACACAGGGAGAACATGCAAACTCCACACACAAAGGCCGTCCTCGTCTGTCCATTATAAAAATAAATTAATTAATTAAAAAATCCATTCGTTGAAGAACTGAGGCTATTCTGAAGGCAAAAGGGGGTGGGTCCTATCTGCTACTATGTAGTTATATATGCAGAAACAAAGTGGCCACTCAGCATACAACTCATGACTGTCTGCCTGCCTGTCTGCTGTGTGCAGATGAGCTGTTTTATGTGACAAGCCCACTGTCATTACACAATTCAAAACATAACACAGCTGCAGATGCTGCCTCTCCCGGGACAGATACAACCAACAATCCTGTGCTGGGAATATATGTCATGATTCCAGCTATGTTTGCTGCATGCTGTATACGTGTGCATGCTGGTTGATTGTTGGCTGGAGCACAGAGGATCATCCCTGCAACAATGTGACTGAGCCGGACGTGTTGTGCTGAGAAGAGGGGTCCTAATTGGCCGGCTCCCATGCTGCTGAACAGCAGGGTGCTGGAAGCTCAAACTCCTGCCCATCTCAGGAGTGGCTTTGCCTTATGATTGATTATAATTACGGCCTTCTCTGCAAATCCCGGCTTTCCTGGGTGGGCGAGCTAACGTGCTTGGCGGATGCTTAGATGAGGGGGTAAAGCACAGTAATATTGCTGTGAGCACTCACACAAACATAATCACACACACAGCAAGGAACAACAATAAGCACACGCAGACAACACATACTGGCTCATATTCTCTCTCTCTGGCTCTCTCTCTCTTTCTCTCTCTCTCACACACACACACACATACACACACACACAGACAAACACATTTCTTCTCTTAGCCCTTTCCGTGAATACTGGGTGTGGGAGTTTGACAAAACCAGTCAATTAAGGAGTCATAAGGCTTCCTCTGGAGGAAGTGAAGAGAGAGGGGAGGAAAGGCGAGAAAAGAACACGAGAAAAGAGGAAATAAAGGATAATGCAGGGAGGACGATGAGAGAAACTAAGGAAGTGACCAGTGATGCAGTGAAAAACATAAGCCACCACTACTGATATAAAACAAACAAAAAGGATATTTTCCACCGTGTCAGAGACTGTCGGAGACAATATATGCATCACTCTTCCCCAATGAAAAGGGTGGGCAAACAGAGTTCACATGGGCCTGTAACATCTACTGTATCCCTGGAGGTGAATGAAAGAGAAAGGGAGATGCTGAAGAAGATGAGGGCCTTGCACAGAGCGCAAAGGGAGGCAGCGAAACACAAAGCGAAAGCAAGAAACAGAGAGGGAGGAGGTGGCGTGAGGTGAAGTTTGAGAGAACGAGTAGACAGAGAAAAGTGTGAAACAGAGCACAAATGGCAGCTTCCACATGTGGAAAATGCATAGCCTGCAGCACACAGTGACATTTCCACCCACTCAGTGATCAATCTCCTTTCCTTTTCTTTCTGTATCACTCTCTCTCTTTCACTCCCTCTACGTCTCCCCTTGCTTGTCTCTCATCACTCTCTCTTTGTCATATTATCTGAGCGTGAGATTTCCTTTCAAGTGCCAGTTTGTGTCTCATAGACAAACCTGGCAGCATGTCTCTTTCCTTTTGTCTTCTATAATGAGGTGGAACAAAGGTTAAGCATACACATCATTTCTTTTTTCTTTCAAAAAGCCTTGCATTCACAAGGCTCAGTTTCTTCTTAGGTTTCTCCATCAGTAAACAAGCCAAGGCACCTGGCAAATGCACCATTTTGGCAACAGGGGACTTACTATTCATTAGGAGTCTCCTGCTCCCTGCATCAAATAAGCCTCTCTTCACTTGTTACCCCCGTCCCTGTTGCTAATGGGATTTTCTATTGTATTCTACTGGTGCTGACAGTAAAGCACATGTATAAGCCATGAGTATTATATCACACTGATGTTAAACACTCCTCAATGCACGGCACTATGGAAGCATATATGAGCGCAAATGCACACGCAACACACGTGCCCTTGGACAGTTTAAGCCTTCACATGCCCAACTGTTTTGTTATCTATCATGAACAGACAGTTGCACACATGTGTGCATGCAGATACACAAATACAAACACAAACACAAGCACACTCGGCATGGAAGATGCTGCAAGCCCAGTTTCACACACTCTCTCACACACACACACACACACACACCTCATAGTGAACGGTAACATCAGAAGCAGCAGGCATGCACTTGGAAACATGTCCCTCAGGTTCTGCCTCTTTTGTCTCGGCTCTGATAGTGTGTCTTGTTCCTTGTATCCTGTGATCTCTCCCTCTGTTTCTCCTCACAGCGTACAAACACAGCATTTATCACTCCCTCACTGTGCTCCATATGCTGGATTAGCCAACTCCGAATCAGAGATAAGGCTTACGACAGGCAGGATGGAGTTGTATATCTCACACCATGTCATACTGCTTTCAGACTCATGGAATCAATAGACTTCCTTAAGATAGAGGAGCTTGCTCAAAAGCTTTGATGTTTTTTTTTTTGGTTTTTTTTTTGTCAGTCTGGATAAGCAAAGCTCTTGGGTTGAGGTATGCTGCCACACTGAATGGCACTACTCTCTTCTCTATTATGATTTAGTCATGAAATTCTTAATAAATTAACGCAGAGGCACAGTATGAAACGTTCAACTAATTTGCTATGAAGGCTATTATGTAATCAAAACAACAGGGAGAGGTGACAATGGTAGGAAAAGAAGCGTGAAGGTTTGCAGGCTCTTTTCATTCATAATCAAATATTTTTCATAAAACATCATATCTCGGGTGTTTTCATTTTGTTTCCCCCCAGTGGCGACAAACTTCAAACCAACTGTGTAGCCGCATTTCTTAAAGTTGCACTATGACAAACTGAGAGTTGATTCAAGTAAGAACCATTCAGTCTGAACTGACAAAAGACACAGAATAAGCACGCAATTTATTGGCGAGTCAAGCCGATGATGAGAGTTCTATGTTTTTTTTTGGTCGGTTGATTCTAAAAGGTCCTAACTTAAATTAAATTTTTCATAGTATATCACTTTTTTACCTAGTGGACATCCTTCCCCTGGATGAAAAATCTGAGGCATTCAGGCAGGGGGCGGAGAGGCTATAAAGCAGGTCCACAGAGGACCGAAGGTGAGGATAAGAGACTGCAAGGAGAAATGCAGGAGGAAAGTGGAAGCCAAGCAGCAGAGGAACAATGTGAAGGAGGTATGGTCAGGCATGAAGACCGTCACAGCCCACGCACAGACTGACCAACCTACAGAGGGGAGCAAAGCCAGGGCGGACAAGTTCAACCAGTTTCCATCACTCTAGCTACTATAAAAACTTACGTCATGCCGCCTCCCCCTTCTGGTCTCTCTGCCTCCCTCCCCTGTGATTTCACACTTCCTGACCTCCCACTGGTGTCACTGTCTACTCGCTCTTCTCCTCTGTCTTCCCAGCTCTACTGCTCATCAACGACCATCCAGCCACACATCACTGTCACCTCCAGCCAGGTGAAGAAGCAGCTCAGGAGACTTCACGCAGGCAAGGCCAGGTTGGCGTCAAACCTGGACTACTCAAGGCATGTGCTGACCAGCTGTGTGGAGTACTCCAGCACATTTTTAGCCTGAGCTGGAGTCTTCGATGGATCCCAGTGCGGTGGAACACATCCTGCTTACCCTCTAAAATTCACTTATCAGGCTAACACTAGAGTCGACAATGCTACACCGGACCACCTCCCACCTGGCCAGAGCTGGCAGCACTGTGAGGATCATGTTGTTTGATTTCCCCAGTGCATTTAACACCATCCAGCCCTTACCACTGGGAGACAAGCTATGCACAATGCAGGTGGATGACCCCTTGGTGAACTAGAGGGTGGACTGCTTAACTGGCAGACCACGATATGTGAGGCTATGGGGCTGTATGTCAAATGTGGTGGTCTGCAGTCTGTGGTCCCCAAAGGGAATGTCCTAGGCACATTATTCTTCTCCCTCTACACATCAGACTTCAACACAGAGTCACGTCACACACAAAAGTATTTGGATGACACTGGGATTGTTGGGATGTGTGAGTCGTGGGGAGGAGAGAGAGTACAAAACAGTGGTGGCTGACTTTCCACTCCACTCCGTTTGCGAGAAGGGCATAAACTGACTTTTCTTCCTCGGGAGGCTCAGCTAGGTCCTTCAATATATGCAGGACTGTGCTGAACATGTTACACCAGTCAGCAGTAGCCAGCTCCCGCTTCTTTGCAGTGGTGTGTTGGGGCTGCAACATCAAGCTGGCTGACACCAACAGAATAAACAAACTGTCCTGGGAGTCAACTTGGACCAAGTGACCAAGTTGTGGTGGAGTGGACGACACTGTCCAAATTTCTGGCAGTCATGGACAATCACTCTCATCCACTGCACAACACTATGTAGAGGCACAGGCGCATGTTTAGCAGGAGGCTCTGAATACCACCGTTTTAACCACTGCCATAAGACTGTACAACTCTGCCCTGGATTGACTGACTCCCTTCCCCCCAAACCAACACACTGATCTCCAGTTTTTTAGCATTACCATATCTGTGTTTTGTTCCTGTTTCTTGTGATATTGTGACTGCTATCTATCTATCTATCTATCTATCTATCTATCTATCTATCTATCTATCTATCTATCTATCTATCTATCTATCTATCTATCTATCTATCTATATCCATCCATAATTCAGCAACTGCACACGAGACATTCTCAAAAGCAGCTCACAGCACACAGCATTTCAGGAGGATAATTTTAAGTTGTTGTTTTTTTGTAGTTTGTCTTTTCTTGACTTGACTTTTCTTGACTTGGCACACCAGTTTCAATGCTTTGGTCTACAGCTGTGGATATGAACCTTTGGAGTGTAGCCAAGGTGATTATACCTCGAGGTGTACATTTACTCCGGGAAGAGACCTTGACCTCGGGATAGTGCAACCGAGGAGGGCAACTATATTAGTATTAGGCTGTGTCCACAGAAGAAGAAAAAAAACAAAAACAAAACAAACACTTGGCTTCACTGCATGCCTATGCCCCTTCTTCACTTTCTCACTGGTCACTGTTTACCACCATTGGAATTATTCCACAATGACTTGTGGGTAATTTGAAATTATGGTAAAAGCGTTATCAACATTTTGGGTTAGACTGAACTTGCACTTATTGTGAACTGCACGTGCAATTTACCCCTCTGGGCTGTGACAGATTATATGGGAAAAACCCTAAGGTGATGCTTTGTTTTATCCATCTGACTTCTACACCTTGACAGGGTAATTAGCCCATTTGTAGTGCACAAAGAAATCATGTAAATTACAGTACAGCCAATCAAGAGTGGCATTAATAACATCCCACTAATGATAATAGGAAAAGTTCACTACCATAATTAATCTTAGAGTATTCACCAGAATGATGATTTATTGCCATCAGCACTAATTCCATCCTGCTCCTCCTGCACATCATCATCATCATCATCATCATCACCCCTGCCACATTATCTCATCATAACAGCGTTAAAGCAATTATGAATCACAATATGGGATGGTGTAGGTTTACCATATGTCTTCGGAGTGGGTCCATTTTTCACAGCCTTTTTGGGGCTTTTTTTCAGAGCCTTCACATGAAAATGAGAAATATCTCTAAAGTTTCCATCAGAGGCAACTTATGATAAATGCATGACAGAGAAATCTGCAGAAACTCTAGGAACTTCTGCATTGCATCATCAACTTTTCATCACTCAAACTCTGTCTTTGTAATACCACTGTGTGACATAATTCTAGAAAGCCCCGCTGTGCTAACATTTCCCTCACACAGAATCTCTGCAAAATATGTCGTACAAATAGCGCAGACACGGTGCAGCGGGCCATAACTGCTACAGTAAGTCTAGCACAAAGAGCAAAGAGAGGCTCCCCAAGGGTAAAGCACTCCACTCACTCACTGTGAACACTGGAATAAAAAGGGAAAAAAAGGGCTAAAATAAAACAGGCATTGGGTACATGTATACTCTTAACTTGCCCCTAACCCTAACCAACCCCCTACAAAAAAGGGATGGGAGGAGAAGCATAGACAGGTGAGTGAAGAGAGAAGAAAAAATACAGGAACCTGCTGAGCAAAAACACACTGAAAATGAGTCCAGTGTATGGCTCCACTTACTGTCCAAAGGACATTCTCTGAGGAGCCGAAATGATTTTTTTCATGACATCTTTTCAAGTACCACTACACTCATCTATAGGACATGTTCACAGGCTTCTTAATTGGATATAAAGACATCTGTCTTGGTGTCATTTGAGACGCTGATATTGAGGAGAGGAGAGGAGAGGAGAGCAGAGGAGAGGAGAGGAGAGGTGAGGACAGATGAATCAAGCAGAAGAGGTGGGATGTGAGGTGGAGACCACAAAGGGCCAGCGAACTGGTGAGTTCGCCATAAACTCTATTTATGCACAAAGGTGCATAAATAGAGTTTTTGTCTAATTCACAATGCAAATCAAGTTGTGATGCTAACAAGCCCTTGGAAAGATCTCTATGTAAACAAATTGCCTCTTTAACACCAGCTGCAAAATGCTTCTGCTTTGAGACTCCTTCATAAGACACTGCCCTTATTATTAGTGTTCTATGGCCATTCTGCATGGCAAAACTCTGCACAAGGTCTTCACATCATTTTATAAAAACTCATATGTGCTACAATAAATTGGAGAGATGTGCAGTGCAATATTTGTGAGCCATGTGCAGTGTTGATTTGCATGACCTCATCTACAAACTAATAATCTGTCAGGAAAGAGTGAGTTTCTCAATGATGATTACTCAACTGCAATGGTAAAATATTTCTGAGAACCATACTGGCTTCTTTGATCTGATCTCGTGTTTTTTTAGAGGCAGATCTCAAGCAGCCAATATGGTCAACAATAACTAACTTCCCAGAGTCCCAGAGGCAAGTGGTCAGACCACCTCTTAACCATAATTGAAAGTTGCTTTGCTTTATTGGATTTAGTAACTATCAAACTATCAAAGTCAGATTATCAGAGAACAACCAGGTGAAGTATGGAGCCTCTGATGGTTCTTCAAACACGTAAAAAACTATTTAGAGGATCAAGGAGTTCTTCATGTGTTATCAGTTCTAAATCACCACAGAGGAGTCAACATTTTAGTGTATGAGGGTATGTGGGGAGGGGGTTACCAAAAAAAAAAAAAGAAAGAAAGAAAGAAAAAGAAAAAAGAAAGAAGCAGAATCAGGGGCATGCTACCTAATTCAAAGATGCTATTCAAAGACACAGGTTAAAAAGAAAATCAATGTTCAAAAAGTGAGTCAGGCAAAGTTTGCTCTTTTCAACATCTCACACCCCCCTACACGTGCTTAGCACCTCCGAGTAAGCTACCTTTTTCAGCCTTGGATATTTTTTTTAAAATATAGACTTAAAGCATTATGTCAATATGAATAAAGGTTGGCCAAAAACTCCTGCTGGAGGGGCATGGGTTGCGCCCTGCTCCCTCCTTAATAATACAGTAGAAAAGATGATTGTGGTCCATGGTGCAGTCAATGGAGTGCGCCCTCCAGTCCGCTTTGGTGTATTCTGCCACGGCTGATTGGATAACCATAGAGGTTTCTAATCCTTTTAACCCTGGTACAGTAGAGCTCTCACATAGCCATACTTGGCAAGAACACACATAAACATATTAAAGTATGCACACAGTCACAGACTTATAGACACACACACACACACACACAGACACGTAACCACACATAAACATACCCACAAGCTTTTTGTGTCCAATCACAAATCCTGAAATTCACGCACGCACACACACACACTCACACACACACAGAGAGAGAAGATAACTCACAATTCATCACACCATCCTCCACAGAATATGATTCATTTTTGATAGTTCATACTGCATGCAGGACTGCAGCTCAGACAAAAATAGGAAAGTGTGAATGAAAACACTGTCCAAAAATAAAAACAAGAGCAAATCTACAGTAGTTGGGACCATGTACATGCATGCATTCACACACACACAGCCTCACAAACACTTGGCCATGGCGAATTTCAGCCTCCTGGGACAAAAACCGTGGCCGTCAAAGGGTGACTGACTGACCAACCAGCCAACCAACAGAGCGTGCTTTAGAGCCGCTGGTCGCAGCTAAAAACATTACTTTTGAGCAATTTGATTCTGTACCAAGCCATGCTTAAGTAGCTAGAGCATTTTCTTTATTTTTTCCCCTCTCTGTTTGAAGACTGTTATTGCAGTTTCTCGAAAGGACTTTATATTTGTACTTGGCCACCTGTTCCTAGTCTTCAAAGTCTGGGTACAATGTTTACTGCAGGCATACCGCATTGTGTTACATCCTCCAGCACTGAGAGATAAAACAATAGCATGCACATTTCTGCACATAGCAATTAAAAGAACCAAAAAGCTAGGACAAGTTTCTAATGAGCATAAAAGAACTTTTCAGGCATACAGTATTAGTCCTTTTGTAATGTCTAAATGTGTCTAAATGTCTGAAGCGGTCTGGCACACACTTTTTTTTCTGTAAGGGCATCATTACAGGGTCATTAAGTAATTCATGACTTTTATAGAAGTCTATCAGTGATCATGGACTTGCAAAAACATGGGCGGGTCTCACATCTTACATCACGGGTCTCACATCACAGCTTGGAGTTGCCTTTAGCGGACTGAAATACACAATTTACATTGCCGCAAGAGAACAGGTAAGCCAACCGACCTATTGCTAAGACAATCCCCTTCAGCTAACTAATCCTAGCTTAAACAACCTTGCCCTTTGTCAGGTTAAAAGTGTTAGTCATTGAAGTCCATTATGAGATGCGTATGTCATAATCACTTGACAAGGCTGTCCCAATCCAGAGTTTTCTATTACCACCACCCAGATATACAGCCTTATGAATGTAAAGTGACTTTTAATTTATCACTTACCATATTATTACATTAATTTTATGTCTTGGCTCTGTCTGGCTTGTGTCCAGCAGGTTCCCTAGGTCTCCTTTAAACTTCTAGCTTGAGGAGAATACGGAAAGGGGATCTTTGGTGGTCTTGCATAGAAGGAGTAATGGTTTCCATATATTCAGGCTCCAGATGTTTTGACTACACCTAAATAAGACAGCGACCCTCCCTGCTTGTATCTGCTTGTCTCTTGCTCTTGTTTTGCTATACATATATATTTCTTATCTTCAACTATATAACACTGTGCTGTGTCAACAGCAAACATTTTATGATACCTTCTTTTAGCTGAATTTGGACAGAACAGCCTGTGCATCCTGTGCCATTCTCCATATCCAAAAATTATTTTGTACAGTTATTATTTTGGAAAGCTACAGTTGTAGCAGTGAGTGTTAAGGAAAGTAAAGAATGTATACAAATGTGCAAGAGAGCAAGTTGTTGTTTTTACCCATTTTTATTTGCCAAAGTTAACATAACTATGTGACTGGTGATTTAAAAAGAGGATTAAAAGCTTTTCGATTTTGCTTGCACATGTCAGCTGCACTGCTGTGGAGTTATATTTAATGAGTAACAAGCAACAGCTGCTGCATCTCATTAGACTTTGTTGGAGGAATGACATGGGGAATTCTGGACGTCACAGTCAGGGGCGGTGCCAGACATTATAGACATCCGGGGCTTAAGCCTAGGCTGACTGGGGGGTGTGGGGGTGTGCTCAATTTACTGTATAATCAATTAAGGGTGTACGCCTAATTAGGGTCAATAGGCCTAGTAGGCGGCTCACTGGAATTAAAAGCACTCGTGTAGTTCTATCAAAGTCCTTTTAGGCCAAGCCTGTTCACTTGGCGGCCATATTGGTAACACCTTTTGGGCATCTATTTCAGATCAGTGAGTGCAGGTGCCTATCAGCATGAACGGAGAATGAGCTCAAACTGCACACAGGAAGGTCATGGCGACAAACAAAGTATACCACACAAATCCTTGTTTAAATCTGAATCGATTGGTATATATATATATCTCCCCATAAAGTGTACATCCTGGCCTGTTTCAATTCCTTCACAATGTGCCCTATGATTTCTTGTGAGACACTACTCATCATTTCATTTTGGGAAGAATGAGAGAGATAGGTGGTATGTGACACACTGGATTTCTAACTGGAATCCAGTGTGAAGAAATAAGTGCATAAATAACAAGAAGGGGCACTCTAACCTAGTGCAGTTACAAAGTGCATTACAAGAGATCTGTCATTAAAAGCAACATGCATCAATATATCATTTCATTTGTCAATATAATACAATGCAATACAATAATCTCTGATTTGACATTCACTCCAGTTCATTTCAAATCAATATAAGCACTCAACACCAGACTTTTAAGTCAAAATACACACTCAATAAGTAGCGCTAGCCGCAGAGCGAATGATCCCTTTGAAATATATGGAGACGGCTAGGTTAGCGGCTACAAACATAACAAACACTCACCAGTTCGCTTTTCAGTTCAGTTTAAACTGACGACGTCGGGCATGCTCGCGACGGAACACAGTGGTAAGCGGCTCCTAAAAGTTAGGGCTCGTCATGGTGAGTATAAAGTAATATATTGACAAAGAAACTGTTAATAACTCCAAACCCACCGGCAGCAAACTGTCACAACTGCGGCTCAGCAGCCGCAAAGCTACTTCCTGTAACCAGGCAACAGGCTACCGTTTGTGCCTGGGTTACAATACAGATTCACAAAAAGAGCACAGAAATGAAAATTACAGAAACATTAAATGCCACTGTGTGTTTCATCTACCTAATGACAGGCAGAATAATAATAAGAATCACTTTATTGTCATAGTCAACAACAAAATTTGGTATTAAGGTATGGATGCCCTCTTGTATGGGTCAGGAATCGAACCTTCAGTCTCCTGGATGGTAGGCAGACACACTAACCGCTTTACTATTGGGGGTTGTTTTTTCTTTTTTTTTTTTTATGAGTTTGGGCTCATTGTCCATTCATGTTGATAAGTTACAAAAAAATGCAAAGTGTGATCGGTTTCAAAATTGACATGCTAAAAAAATAAATAAATAAATAAAAAAATAAAGCTCAAAAAAGATCCGGGGCTTTTGAGGAAAGATCCGGGGCTTAAGCCCCAAAAGCCCCCCGCCCTGCACCGCGCCTGGTCACAGTTAGGATTCAGGAGGAGGGAGGCGATGTGTGTCAGGTCAAAATGAACAAGAGACAAGGTCCTCAACAAGTTAGCTGCTGTCCAGTGTGTACCTCATGTACAAATCTAATGTTAGCCACTCACACTGGGGCTTCATTCTGTATCTTTCAATAAAATAATAACCCATAATAGCTACATATGATGTTTTGTTATTCATTAGTTTGGGCGTTCAAACACCACAGGCCTATGTAATCAAACTGAGGACGTTGTTAAAAAAACACTCCAATGTTGCTGAGATCAGGCAGATTTCAAATATATGGCACAAACAAATAAGCCTCATCTGAGATGGAGGTAACTCATTACATTTACACATGTTACTGTAATTGAGTAGTAGTAGTAGTGTACTTGTAGCTACTGAGTATTTTTTAAATCAGTAATTTTAATTTTAGTACATTTTTATTTGAGTATTGTACCTCACCACATTTTAAATCATACTCATTACAGAGAACAAATGATCATGACAGATAGTGGAACCTTTCACAATAAAAGCTCAGTCAGTAAAGATGAGAAGAGGAATCTGCTTCTACTTTGTTGGTTCTACTTCCAAATTTCCAGTAAAAGGTTTATTAAGAAAAACTGCAGATGGTCAATGAAAGCGAGGGCCATTTAGCCTCCTCTTGAAAAAAAAACCAAAACAAATAAGAATAACATGAGTGCACTGGCCTGACGATGAGAACCATGTAGACCCAGCCATCATATTATGTGCTTATTCCACATTTTTCAGTTGAGTCTACAGGGTCCTCACTTTAATCAACGTTTGGCAATTTTGTGCAATGCCCCTTTAAAAGAATGTAGTTTGGATCGCTCACTCTCATCCTTTTCTAACAGCATGGAAATGATCACACCTAACACAGTTACTGTTTGGAAAAAGGAGCTCAGTGACTTTTACTCCGAGTGCATTTTCAATGAGCTACTTTTCTACTTCAGTAGATTTTTACAGCAGTTCATCTACTTCTACTTGAGTGAAATATCAGCAGAGTAACAGTACTTCTGCTTGAATAGCAATCTGTAGTACTCTCTCCTCCAGAGTCTCATGTACCTTTATTTGTAGTGGAAGAACTGTGTTCCACCCAATTAAATTTAAGTGCTGAGGTGTCATTTTTCCAGAAAGGCTGATAAAGTAGCCTGCGAGTAAACCAACTTGGTTTGTTCCCTTTTGACCGTCTCTGGTTGAGGCTTCAGTCCTCTGAAGACCGAAGGAGACATACTCAGAACTGGGACACAGCTGAAGAGAAGCCTGTGCAGGCTTTTAGGTAGAATTTAGAGAAGGTGAATCAATGTCCCTGATCATTTTGCGTCAAGGGACAGTAAAAATCGAAATCTTCTTTTAACTGACCACACCAAGACCTTGCAAGCTATAAATAAACAGAATGAATGAACTTAACAGGTGTAATTGTTCTGTAAAAGGGCTCTGTATGTACACAATATCTGCTGAAGCACTCCCAAATTCTATTTCAGCTCCGTATTTTCCACAAAGCCTAACTTACCCTGTTATGACTTCTAAATGCGGTATAAAAACCCCAGGTTGTCAAACATTGTAGTATTCCCGCGGTTTTATTTGCTCTCTCCTCTCTCTTACAAATGAGCTGGCAGACAGACGTTGGCAAATGCCAGCCCTTGTCCTCGGGTGATGAGAGCCCCATCGTACACAAGCAGCCTTTTACATGTGAGTGCACCGCAGTGCTTTAGCTAATGTAGCTTAAGTGGTAATGAACATCAGGTAATAATGAATTAGTCAAGCCTGCTATGCATTCCTGGGCCAGTCCAAGGTCTCTACAAGACCGCACGGGGCAGCCGCCAATGCTGTCAAAAAGGTGTTCACTGACAGTCCACGGTTCGTTTTCAAAAGGCAGAGGGAGTTTATGAATGAGGGCTGGTGATGATCAATAACTGAACTGCTCGCCGGAGACACTGATTTAAATGGAGAAAGGTAATCTTGAACCACGCAGAGACACAGGAGTGAGAATCCAGTAATTGAAAACAATGTTCTGCCGGGTGTGGCGTTGAATCGAATGAGAACAATTAATGGCAAATGAGAAACGTAACGCTGTTTTTGCTTGGTTTGTCTGTTTGTTTGGTTTTGGTTGCTTGTTTATTTGTTTTTAGATGAAAGATAATTGCTTTCACCAAAAGGGATTCTTCAGGCAGATGCTGTCATGTCAAATCTAATGAGTGGATATACAGCGACAAAGTCTTTCTGCTAAACTTTTTTCCAGCTGACATGCTTGTGCTCTACAAATCAGAGGGAAGCACGGAGCAAGTAGGCCATAGTGTCATCCCCGTTTCCTCAAATGCCAAATCCCCAAGAGACAAGCTCTAATTAATCTCCTACACCTTTACTGCAGTGGCCTTTTCATAGCTTTTTCTTTTGAAATACTGCAAAGTAAAACTCAATAGACATAATGTAACTCAAAACCTGTTGCCATTGAGGCCATTTGTTATGCCTTTTTTCCAGGTATGACTGGAAATAGAGAGAGAAAAAAAACCCAAACACTTCCCCTTGGGGCTGACTCAACATTACAGCAGCAGTGCAGAACACTACTTGAATATACACCGGTGCAGAATATGGGCTGAAAGTTACCCTTCTACCATGGATATATAAGTTAAAAATTATGCCAAAAGATATATCTGACTGTCATAATATGGATCTTAATTTATAATGGTTTGTCGTGTTCATGCTTGATTATAAAATTACATTACTTTACAATGTTGTCTGTCACTTCACACTGGACTGAGATGAATACCCTGTTTTTGAATGTATCAAATCCTTTTTTAAAAAGTATTTAAAAAGTATGTTAAAAGTTTCCAGTGTGAGGGAGTGATTTACAAAAAAATAGTGTATTTTTTCCCCTCACAAGCGTAGATATTTCTGGTTGTTTTTGATGAGAAAGATTTCTGCCATCCCCAGAACCTGGCTGCTTTTCTTATAATTACTACCAAAGCAATTAGTGATAATGGAATCAAATCTTAACAAATCTAAGAACTACTAATTTTATCCCTTATACATATGTCATCTTTCCTGTCACCTACATCTTTTTCTTCTGTTTTAAAATAATTGCCTTGAACAAAAAAAGATTACAAATGCCAATCATAATAAAGGAACATCTACACATAATGATAACTTAGTATTTTCAATGCTAAGTGATTACTTAGTATTTTCAGTGTTAGGGGTCATTATGCAGTCTTGATATTTTATTCATACTGAATGTTACTTGCTGAATATTGAAATATATAGAACACAAAGAACATGTAGAATATTTACCTCAATACATCAATATTTACCTCAATATATTACTCATACATTAACTTTAATAACATACTGTAATGGTTGGAGGAAAATTCACATCACCACAGTGGGAAATTGTTATTTCTGAACACTTATTCTGTATGTCTGTGGTTACAATTTGGCACAAAATGTGTACAGCTGATTTACTCAGAGATAGAGCCTCAGCCAAAACGGAAAGAGATCTCACTTTGAACTGCTCTACTTTGTTTGTGCGGAAACAAATAAAAAGACAGATGCTGTCCAGTCCCACAGCACCCAGCTAGGTGTGCAGCATCAAATGCTGCTGTAGTTGAACAGAACAGCTATAAAACACAGAGTGTGATGCTACTTAGCCATGGAGATTTGCTTTGTAATTGGATCCTGTTCTAGTTTGTAGATGTAAATCATTCAAAGACTGCCCATGATTTTTTTTTCCTGGTAATAATATTGTCACTGTTGGGTAAAATCCTTATCTCCAACTTGGATCATTATCATCTTTTCTCTCTGTGTAAAAGATTACATACTTCTCTGAGTTACATATTTGTCTGACTTAAAAATCAGTGAAGCCCATTGAATAATGTCAGAAATGCACTGACGTCAGACTAAAAATGTGGCTGTTTGTCTTAGTTTCTGAAAAGTTAACATTCTGGACATACAAGGCTTTTGTCTGACAGCGACTATATGCAAAATCATCACATGCCGCCATATTAGTAAAGGATAGTATCTGGCAAGGCCTTATTATTACAGCAATTAAAACAAACCTTGGTAATTACCTGACAATGAGGAAGCTGTTTGATATGCTAGCAAGCATTGCCGTCATTAAAGTTGCCTGTGGTGTGTAATCAGTGAATTGGATTTGATTTTATAGATAGCAGAGCTAGACATCAAGTGAAGCGCTTAATTACCCCCCCACCCCCACCAAAAAAAGCCCAAAACAAAACAAAAAAGCCAAAAACTATTAACATTGTTTTCCCCCCAAAAAATATTACAGGTGGAAAATAACTTAATAACTGAATTTTAAGCTGCATCACCAGGCAACTTCACATGCTGGTGGCTCCAAACACCAGCGAGAGCTAACTGTTGTATGAATCTGAATTTCAAAAAATAAATAAATAAATAAATAAATCTATCTTGTGATGTGACCTAAATAAACTGCAGACAGCATGCTTGTGTTAGAGCACCAGAGGGATGAAGGAGACAAAGATGTAACGCTGGTGAGTCCAGCTTTCTCTGGACAGAGCGCTCACCCACTGCTGTTTAAGATACTGTTTGTATTTTGTTCTCAGTTAGTGGGCAATAAAGTGTTCATACCTAAAAACCACAATTTTCCACAGAGCGACTCATACACACTATATTGAAAACTGTTTTATTGTCCAGGCTTGCTGCTTTGCTGGCTCTACATGAAGGACAACACCGATGACAGTTTTAGAGTAGGTGACTAAGCCTGTCAGGTACATTCAGAGAGCTGTAATCAAACGGTTGCATCAGAAGTATTAAGTTCGACCACAAGTTTCCCAGGATGAGACCACGCCAGCTAATTTGAATGCATAGTTCACCCAGGCTCAAGTGTACCCTTTCTGTACAGTTTAAAAGAACACCATCCCCTGCTTCTCTGACAGGAGCTTTACTGCTGCACAACCACATCTATCATCACACTTTGATGCCATCCATGTGTCACTAGGTCAGTAAGCAGATTTTTTTTGCTGATCTTGGAAGAAACGGGAGCTAAACAATGACTGGCCTCATCCAGGACTATGCTTACCACAGGCCTCTAATCTGCTTTTAAAGCCATGTGGATTTACAGCTCGTTCATATCCACATGATTCAGCACTGATTCAATTTTATCTCATCCAGAGACATTGCACATTTGCTTCCACGGGCTCATTCTTTTTATTCGTTTATCCAAATCAGCAGATTTTCACGTTCGGGATGAACAATTGTGCTTGTAAACGTAGTCTTTGCAATGAATATTGCACCTCCTCTTAACTTTTACATAATAGCAAAATTGCAGCAAATTACAATAATTGCAGACACCTTTGTTTGGCTGGATGCTGTCTTGGTTGGTTGCTTAGGTAAAGAGACTGTGCTTTGTTAACAGTGGTTGGTGCTGATTTAGTAAGTAACCAAGATGACAGTACATGCTGTGAAAAGGCCGTGTTTCCAAACAACATCAGTGGTGAGCACACAGCTACTACTAAAAAGTGGCATCCAAAACCGTAGCATTAGTGCTGTCTTAAAAGTTTGTGTGGAGTCCTTAGAATCATATGAGTGAATATTTCCAAATGTCATTATGGTGTGCTGGTACACCTTTTATGATGTGGTATGAAACACAAACTCAAAGTCACATGAAGGGCGTTTTGAAACACTTTCTTCTGACAACGCTTACAGGTGATAAAGCTAAGCCTCTGCAAGGCAAAATTCCTTTACAATGACTAAGCATAAGTGAAAAGTGAAAGTGTTGATTGCCTTTCACCAAGACATATTTGTTGACATAAGGTGGATGAGAATTAATTGAGAAATGCCCTTTGAGTATGTACCATTTCAAAGTGATAAAAGTCAATAATCCGAACAGTACAACAGCTCTGTGACATTTTGGCGGTTTTCCGCAAGCTGAGAGAATGCTCTCCCTACATCAATTCAATCACCACCACCTATGGGTACCCAGAGGCTGTGAGAAATTGCTGAGTAGTTTAAATATACACTTAGAGACGGTCTGGCCTGACCAACAAAAGCCTCGGTAGGAGGAAATGGAGTGGAATTGCTTTTACGGCGAAGTACAGCTGCTTTAATATTCAGCTGGATCAAAAAACATTTCAGGTCTGCAGGGTTCCCTGGATGAGTTACTCACAAAAACACGTTGAAAGCAAACAATAAACAGCTCAGAGTTTCCAGGTATATCATTTGAAGAAGAACCACACACGTCAAACTACGGGCTGAGAGCATGTCTGGTTATGAGCCTTTCAAAAAGCCCCGGATAACTCCCCTTCCCCCCAGATATGTATTGGACTGAGCGCGTCTCAGATGGGTGCGTCAGAACTCTGTTCATGCACCGTGTCAAAAGACTTTGCGCTATCTCTGCAGGACGTCATTCGGATGCTACCGACCAAGATGAAAGCCTCTGGAAGTTGTGATGACTCAGAGCTGTTCCAAAAGACTTCGTAAAACTTTGCAGAATTGGCAAAACGTCCGCCAAATTCCATGTCCCCATGCCCCCCAAAGCTCTCCCTTCACCTCTGTTCTGTCCCAAGCCAAAATGAGGACGGGAAGATAATGACCCGACTGGCAGCCACTCAGCTCCCCCACTGTAGCATCATGAGTGAAAATGAAATTGATTTGAAAATCCTACGTCTGTCCGGGC
>OMLB01043965.1:0-17359 GCA_900302555.1 Myripristis jacobus | reverse complement strand
ACTAAGGAAAAGCAACAAGCAGAAGAGATTTGTTTGGGCCAAGAAACACAAGGAATGGACATTAGACCAGTGGAAATCTGTGCTTTGGTCTGGATGAGTCCAAATTTGAGATTTTTGGTTCCACCCGTCGTGTCTTTGTGCGACGCAGAAAAGGTGAACGGATGGATTCCACATGCCTGGTTCCCACTGTGAAGCATGGAGGAGGAGGTGTGATGGTGTGGGGGTGCTTTGCTGGTGACACTGTTGGGGATTTATTCAAAATTGAAGGCACACTGAACCAGCATGGCTACCACAGCATCCTGCAGCGACATGCCATCCCATCCGGTTTGCGTTTAGTTGGACCATCATTTATTTTTCAACAGGACAATGACCCCAAACACACCTCCAGGCTGTGTAAGGGCTATTTGACCAAGAAGGAGAGTGATGGAGTGCTGCGCCAGATGACCTGGCCTCCACAGTCACCTGACCTAAACCCAATCGAGATGGTTTGGGATGAGATGGACCGCACAGTGAAGGCAAACTGGCCAACAAGTGCTCAGCATCTCTGGGAGCTCCTTCAAGACTGTTGGAAACCATTTGAGGTGACTACCTCATGAAGCTCATCGAGAGAATGCCAAGAGTGTGCAAAGCAGTAATCAAAGCAAATGGTGGCTATTTGAAGAAAACAAGTTTTATAATTATGAATTATTTCATGAATTATTTCACACTTTTTTTTTTTTTACTACATGATCCCATATGTGTTCATCCATAGTTTTGATGCCTTCAGTGAGAATCTACAATGTAAATAGTCATGAAAATAAAGAAAAAACATTAAATGAGAAGCTGTGTCCAAACTTTTGACTGGTAGTGTATATCTATATGTACCTATTCTGAAATACTCATCCTAATTTTTTTTTTAATTAATTTTTTTTTTTTTAATAGATGCCATGCTTCCTTGTGAGTTTTGTGAGGAGCTGTTCCCTGAAGAGGACCTCATTTTGCATCAGGTCTGTTGTGTGGCTTTTCACTGTTTCTAATTGCGCTTGGCTTGGCAATTATGTTCTCCAGTGCTGAATCCACATAATTTTGCCTTAGTTTTACTTTGTCCATGCAGACTGATTGGTAAGATGAGGCTGAATTAGTCTGAGCAGATGTTCAAACAGTAAAAATGGACATATGACACTGATCTAATTATCTCATGTCTTTTGACCTATATGCAGGCCTACTGGCCACAGTCAACTGGAAAAAATAAACAGAAACCTTGACCTACACAGCAAGTTTACACAGCATCCTACCTTTTTCTATACCTTTTTGTTTTCTTTGTTTCAGACTGGTTGCAGTCCAGCCTCAGCCTTTGCCTCTTTCAGCAAGCAGCCCGCATCTCCACCTAAAGAGGACAGGGTGAGCAGGAGTGTGAGGAGACTGGTGCACAACCTGCCTGACACCCTTACTTCCAATCTCCCTACCTTCCCTCGGTCCGTCTCCCCAGTTTCCTACAGTCCTCCAGCCAGTCCACTAGAGGGCGATCTGGTCATTCCATGTGAGTTCTGTGGCATCGCTTTGGAGGAGTCTGTTGTCTTCCACCATCAGGTATGCTCCTTAGTGAGTTAGACAGCACCATTGTGAAAATAAGCTGAACTAGTGATTGTTTACATGAGTGATGATCAAGTTCTTAGTAGTGCTGCATATAGAAACAGTTAAACTAGTGTAGGGATTTATGTGTAAATAAACCTACCACTAATTATAATTGAAAACATCTTAAAATTGCCAATATTTCAATACAAGGATTTTGAGCACCAACCTGTGAGGTAATGTGCATGCCTGCTGCATATTTATGTAAGATAATCCCACATTTTAATATTGTAGTATTGTCAAAATGTCTCTAGAACGTCATTCTGCACAGGGAATGGAAAACGGAGTTATTAATATATTGCATTTGTGACCTCTTAGAGTTCGCTCCGATTTATTTTATTCTTTCCTTCCAGGATAAATGTGACCTTCGACCCCGCACTGCCTATCCTATGAATAATATCACAAAAGCATCTCTTAAAAAACCCTTGATCCCCTCAAAAGAGCCCCTTGGGACGACTTCGCCTGATTTACAGAGGAGAATAAAGCACCAGGGTAATTTTTTTGGAATTACACATGATAAAAATGATTTAAAAATTAAAAGCATGGCCTCTTTGATGTCCGGGCTATTCTGCCTCCTGCTAGGCCCCACAAATACATATGTGTTTTTTAATTAATTAGTGAAACAGTGGATTCCTCTCAGTCTTTTGCGGACAGATTCTGTCTTGTGTTAATGTTGTGTTTACTATTCCATATTCAGCAGACCCCTTGTATGAGCACGTTGGGCTCGACAGGGAGAGACCAGCGGTGCAAAATATAAGGGAATGGCCGAGAGTCTACGGTGGTCTGCCAACCCAAAGGAAGATGCCAAACTGCGATGTTTATGTGAAAAACAGACCTCAGCATGGCAGGGAAGCAGAAGCAGCTCAGTCGTCTCACAGTGAGACTGAAAATTTTGTATCTGCACCTCTAAAGGGGTAAGAGCAGTGACATACACTTTTTAACAGTTAACTTTGATTTGATTTGACTTGATTTGAGTGACTCGAGTCACATAATTTGAATTTCTAACTCAGCCATATCATTTATGCTTCATTCTCAAGGAAGTTTTAGAGTATTATTGTGACATCATCATGATTTTGGCATTTCTTTGTTTGGCAGACTACATCAGCCCGAAAATAAAGAGGGGCGAAGGAACACAAGGAATCCAGGGACAAAGGTATTTTCTTATAGGGTTTCTCTCTGCATCAAATTCTTATCTTTTCCTCATGAGCACTAATATAATTGCATGTTTGGTATTAACTCTGCCAACATAATTCTGAGAGCGTGATATGAAAGGATTGAGGTTTGCAACAAATAGCCAGTCACATACAACTTAAACATACCAAAGTGAAATATTTTTACCCCCGGAGTGTCAGCTCAGGGATCATTCAAGCTGACTTCATGTGCAGTCGGCCCAGATCCTGGCTGTGAACTTGATAACTCAGATGCCTTTTATTTGAATCTTTTCAAATTCTCTGTGCACATTCATGACTCCTAGAGGAAGGTCCCTTTTGGTTTTTGTGACTCTAAGTAGGCTTCCGCCAGTGGACGATATTATCTTCTATCTTCAATGAGTTTCAGCCATCAACCACTGAGCCCTCTACCATTGTAACATTGTGATTTTTTTTTTTTAAAGCCCCGCACTCCAGACAAAAAAGATTCTAGTGTCTCTGCTATACTATACAAAAATGTATTTATTACTAATTTGCAGGGATTTCCCTGGGGATCAAGTCAAAGCTCAGAATAATCCTCATTTATCCTTGGGACGCATAGCATTTAGAGCTCCCAACTAAGAGCGTCCTGTTGTCTGGGGGATGTAAAAAAAAATATATATATATATTTTTTTTTGCAACAGACAAGCCTCTCTGGCAGGACTCGCGCTGGAGAGAGACAAAATGGGAATGTTTTTTTTTTATTATCATTATTATTTGTTGATCGCTTTGAAAATGACAAATTGAGTGGACTTTACATTGATAGTGGCCAGAGCCAGTGTTTTCCACTACAGGGGCGCTGACTACTACTGAGCATCTCCTCTCCTTCTGTAACTATCAGTGATCACTGGCTGTATCCCACTGAGGTGTGAGGCCAGTGAAAACTATGATTCTGAAATGTTCCCATGTTAGTAATGATTGCCCAGGTCATGCCAGCAATAATACTGTTAATAATAATGTTAAGTTATTTAAAGAGAGTTACGGAGGCGTCGTAGCAGATGAGTCACAAACTGGCCACCAACACCAGGACGCAGAATCTTAACGGATTTTTTTTTTGGTTTTTTGAATCAGCGTTATTGTTCATATCTGGTTTACAAAAGGCATATTTGTAAGAAATGCTATTTAAAAACAAAAACAATGTACTGGGGATCCTGAAGGAAAAATTATGAGGTAAATGTGCTTTTACATGTTTACTTCTGATAACCTGAAGCAGGTCAGCTATGCAGCCCAACATCATGTGATTGAAACACCAGCATTAAGACTAAAGCTAGATCACCAACCGATTTATCTTGTTTCCCAAGATTCTCATGTGGCGCCTGAATTTTGTACGCATTTTTCAATTTCCAGTTGCCGAAGAAGCAGAACGAGGAGCAGCAAGACGAGTGAGAGCAGGGCTGTGTGGAGAAAAAGATGCTCATCATATCTCGCCCTCGTCTCCTTCACTCTTATCACTTTTGTACTCTATTGCAACCAAAACATGTCCACATCAGATAAGTGCCTGTGTAAGTAGTAGACGTGCAGTTTACTATATGAAGAGATTTAGCCATTAAACTTCAGATGACTTAATTTAGTGATCAGAATCATTTGCTTTATGTTCAGTTTTTGTTTAAAATATTTCTGTGTATGACATCCAGCCTTATCTGACGCTTTTTTGAAATGTATTGCATTTTGCCTCAGTTTGACTTTTAGTTATCCAGGTTATTGTCATGTAATGATAACATCATTACAAACATAGCCACAAACATATGTGTTACCTCTGCCTACCTTTTGCTTTCTTTGTCACTTAAGGGGTTTTCTCAGTGCCCCCAGTAGTTTCTGCTTCTTTATGTAATCTAAAGCACTTGGACAGATTATTTTGCTAAAAAGGGCTTAAGGAACAGAATTGATAACTTAATGCATCTGACCAAGAAAAAAATCATTCAACATTTGTCGTACTCTGATTTGATTAGATTTTTTTTTTTTTATTAAATCATATTGATGCTTTGTATGATGCAATGGATGTCTTGATAGCTTTTAAGCAATGTCCCATTTCATGTTTGTTTCAAGTTGTATGTAGTCAGATATTTATCTGATGTGTACTCCTATCCCAGATAGAAACCCTGAGTTAATTGACAAGATATGTAGTATGTCCTTAATGTATCATAGGATTTTTTTTTTTTTAAATACTGAACTGAACAGGGATAGGCATCTATGTGCCATGGAGTGCCAAGACCTGACTGGACGTTCTTCATTCCAAGCAGAGAGCACCAGGGGATTTCACTGATCAGCACCCCTGCTGTTCAAACACAGAGGAGGAAGGATGGGTCAGTGAAATTACCCAGAGTGATTTTTTTTTTTTTTTGCTTGCAGTAGTTTGGACCTACATACTCTTGGCACTCCATGGCACATGGTTGCCTAACACTGGTGTAGGATTTTAACACTGCTGAGATTCTTTGCTTTATGTGTATAATAAATATTTTTAATGACAAAGGAAAACTATTTCTTGTGTATAGCTTCAGGATTTATTCTACATCTGTGTTACATTTGGTATCTCTGACACACTTAGATTCACCAGCCTAAAACTAGATCAAAATTTAAACATAATACAATGGTCACAGTTGGCCACTTATCGCAGACTGTCAATCACAATTTCACAAACTACTCTAAACATGCACATCTGGTATGTTTGTGTGAGCAGTGATTAATGCCACAGAGAAGCAGGAGACACCTCCAAAATGTTTAATGAACTGGCTGATTAGTGGCGGTGTTGCACTGTTTCGATTTGGTAGGTGGTCATTTTCACAATTTAATAAATAAGCACTTACCAAGGAAAGCAGCTAATTGATTCTATTTCAAGTTATGTGAAAATACACCAAGTAAAGTGTTAGTTGGCAAAACTGCCTAGAGCCAGTGTCCCACATGTCATATAACATTGTTGCCAGCTAATTATTAATGAACAGTATAAGATTGTAACACAACTACCATGAGGCTCAAGCTCACAAAATATCTCTAGACAAAATTCATATGCAGGTTTCTTTTATCTCTTTATTTTACTTGCCCAGCAGAGTTTGAGCACAGATGTTTCAGAGCTGCGCGACATTTGAGTGTGAGCCTTTCCTGCTTGATTATGTGCACTTTGGTTGTAATGTGATGACTGTAGTGTTGGGCGTAGGAATGCAATAATAACTTGTGATGCATTTGGGATGATATTCAGGGATGTTGTATGTAACTCTATTTTTTATTTAGAAAAAATTATGAAAGGAGTGCGGTAACACTTTACAATAAGTACAATACAATATGAGACTTATGCCCATAATATGCACATGTAATATGAGCTTTGACATGAACTCCACAGTGGGCAGCAGCTGACATCTTGAGCACATCACCTCAGTCTTTGTCACCTGAGCTACACCTCCTCCCTCTCCCTGAACTGTCTTGGCAAGCGAGCCTAAACTTTTGGTTTCTGCAGGAAGCACTACAGCCGCTGCGTCTCTTGGTTTGCAGTGGCAGTGGCAGTAATCACCCCCCATACCGGGCGGCTGTTTTGCGTCCTCCCACCAAGCGGCGCGCTTTGAATGAACGGCAGGAGCCGCCGGAGAAAGGGGCGGGCTTACAACAACTTTCAGTGGGAATTCTCGGTTCAAAAGCTGGCACCCGTTCCCCTGTGTGGGCCTGGTACCGTTTTCACTTAAATTCAAGAGGCGACAAAAGAGGATCGAAGTATGCTTTCCATAAGTGCCAGACTCTCCCATCTGCCTTAACTCAGAGTAACCGCGCCGAGGACTGTGATTGACGGCAAAGAGGGGAGAAACAACAACACAACAAAACAACTGCAAATCGTGCAGGTGGTAGGCAACACGTTGACCGCCGGGGAGCCACATCACATCACGACTGATCGGCAAGACCTTCCCGGCTCACCTGTGTGTGACAAGAGAGATTAAAATGTCTCTTGAGAGTTACTCCAGCCTAGATGAGTCCGCTCTCCGAGCCCTGGTGAGTAGCTGAGTGTGATCCTCTGCTGGGGAGAAGTTAGTCCCAGGCTGGACCACTGTGCTAGTCTGACACCATGGAGAGCAGAGGGAGGGTTGATTTTTCAGTCATTCATCAGGGATGTAGTGGAGGGGAAACCCAACTCAACTCAGATGACTATGACCTTTTTATTTGAATAAATTCACATTATGCTTAATAAGAAGCTGTATCAAACTGATGGATATGGTTTGTGAACATCAACCAGTTCTTTTCTGAAAATTGATTTTTTTCATCAAAGGGTAGACGTTTCCTTTATAATGGTCACAGACCTTATGTTCTCTTATGCCATCTGACTGTCATATCACAGCACATGTTGATTCAAGAGCAGATAACATCTATAAGCTCATAACTAGTTTATCACAATTTTTCCCAGCTCTTCACTGACATAATTACCGTCAAAATGGTACATGTCATTCATTTTGGGTGACCTATCTCTTTAATGATTCAAAAATGACAGCCAACACTAACAAAGATACTTCCTGACACAGATGGGCATGCATACTCTTGTTGCTCTGTGTGTCTGTTCCAAGGCAAAGGGTGCATTGTTGAGAGTATTTACATCCTTGAAACGTGGCATTTTTCCTGACTGAACTCCTTCTATAAAGTGAATCTACACACTGCATCACGAGGCTGGACAAATTCCACAGTTCCACTGATTGGCTAATTAGTGTGTGTTTACAGGACTGAGCGGAAATATTTGCCAAACAAGACCTGACACCAGATTTTTTTTCCTTGTGATTTCTCATCATGACACACAGACCCAGTGGTTATTTCTCAAATAATGTAACAGTAGAAGGGTGTAATAGTCCTTTCACCTGTGGGTGAGTGACTCATTTTTATACTGCACCTCGGCCACAACTGAAGTAGACATATGACATCATGTGCGACTGTCAGTGGTGAATCACTAAGTTATATTGACAGTGAACATATCATTATATGTCAGAAACTCAAAGCAAAGGTGAAAAATTAATCTTCCTGTCATACAGTGTGTCTCGACACATGTACGACAGACGCTTTCATAGTGACACATGAATCATCTTTCCTAGACAGAGTAGAAACTCTTGGTTTGTCTGAATTGCTCATACAAATACTGTGCACATGCCCATACATGAAACAGCTGAGGCCTAGAGTTTACTCATCTATTTTGTACTTTATTGTAAACAATACTCAAGTATAACTAACATGCAATTTGTGTTGCTCAAAAACATAAAATATTCAACTCACTACCATAGACTTATTAGTGCCAATTATTACAGTGTAATCAGCACATTAACTTGTTTGCTGTTATTACTACAGTCATCATTAATTTAGGTCTGAGGTCTATTGTGTGACTGCTGAAGGTAATAGTGAACTTCACTCGCAGGGTTAGAGGTGTATAGTGATTTAGTCAAGACAGAGCTACTGATGATTGCCTGTCAGATTAGACGAAACTTCTCCATTTGTGGCTTCACTTCTCAAGTCGTTCTCCTCGCCAGTTCTTTTCCCAAGAATGTTCACCGAGAAAAGGCCATCTTACAATAACATTTTGATTTCCATGTCTTAAAGATCGGTAAACTTGACAAGGAAAGGCTGTTTATTTTGGATCTAGGCGGGGTTCGAGTGTAATGTTTTGTTGACCTGGCTTAAAATTTCTAAATAATTGCCAATCCCATCCTTTCTCCGCAGTGTGGAGTGGTCTGGCCAAGAGCTATAGTTGCTTCCTCATAAATTCCTGAAAGGGCAAACTTTTACCACAAGTGGCATCCTAACCGTGTGAGAACAGGACGACCACAAACAAGAAAATCATGTTTTCACCGTAAGGAATATGATCATCTATTTCATACATGCAAACGTAGCGTTGATGGCTTTGCCCAAATTTTGCACTTTGGGAGTTTGTATTCATGAAAATCTCAAAGCACAGTAAGAATAGAAAAATCCTAGATATTTTGGAAGCAAAAGAAAAATTCCCTGCGGCTTAAAAAACCCTCGTCTCTCAGAAGAATTTAAATTAAACTGAGTGGTTACTAGGACGGTCTCTAAATGGCCACCACAAAATATTTGCAGTGACATCAAGTGAAAGAAATAGCTCCTTTCTAATGCTTACTTTTCTATTTTGGATTTGCATTGAGTAGAGCTTTGATATGGTAGATGTGTAAACCTGGTATCACAAAATGACAGAGCTCCTCTATTAACTGTCTTTTAGCTCTATAATACATCCCTCCCAACCGCCCCGCCACCACACTTAGCCTAACATCACATTGTTATTCAGAGAAAGTGGAGTTTTTAAATTGTTCTTGATCTGTTTTTGCCCTGTGAGACCTTTTATTAAGGTGCTGTCGTCAGGAGATCTGCAGCAACAGAACAAAACATCAGTATCACATGCACTTGCAGACAGTGGAATTCATTGGGTTTGTCTTCATGTGACACTGATGTTCACAAACCAGTCGCCAAATAAGGGTGACTGCCAGTGTCTCCTCGCTGCCGTATTTATCGAACTGATAGAGGCCCGGCTGAGAGTCTCCCCCGCGGCTTCCCTCCCTCAGAAGTCACCACCAGCTCGGGTCACCGAGATCCCACATATTCAGTGTTGATGTTGACGTCGGTGCTGACTCTGACTGTCAAGTTTTTCCATAAGGGAATCGACTTCAAAAGAATCAGACTCTTTTGTCGTGGCTCCTTGCTCCAGAGGAGTGGTAAGGAGTCCAAGTTCTACACTAGAGAAAGATTGATGGTGCCTTATGTGTTTTTTTTCTGCAAGAACCGAGACGCTGCAGTATGCACGTTTAGCTTCTGCTGAGTCAGATTGCTAAGAAAGGCCTTATGAGCACTTAATGAAGAATTGTTAACTGCTGCAAGTCAGGAACCAATTAAAATAATGCTCAAGCAAGCGTTGCAGGAAAACACAGAGATGCATGTATGCATAGGTAGTAAAGAAGGGTGGTGTGGTTGTACAAAAACAGCCATATAATGCACACAAACCATGACTGTGTTGCACTTAATGAACTAAACAGTCATATGGTCATATGGCAGGCTCTGTAACACCTCTAATCCCATGAATACACTTCCATTGAAAGAGCTGGCTGCCTACTATATTGCTCATTTGTTCCCCTCCATGGCAACCAGGAAAGCATTTTTTCCCCTCTTGGCTGCAATTTACTTAAACACACACGAAATTTATCAGTTGGAGTTTTGTTTGACTCTGCAGCCGGACACAAACTGAGGGAGGATGTTTGCTGCAGGTCATCTGGGGTGTGTAATGTTTTATGATCTGCAGCCATAAAAGAAAGTGAGACAGAAGCCTATTGAAGTACATCCTTAGCCAATCAAATTATTCCAATCCCCGCCTTTTTCAGTTAAAAAAACAAAACAAACAATAACACAAGTTCAGGTTTTGTGGTCAGCTGATTGCCAGCTTGGAGCATCATGATTATCAGGTTGTACACCGCCCTTTATCTGCTGAGTGATAATATGTCAAACCTGCAGGACGAGCCGTGTCTCACTCATTTGTTTTTCACTTAGCCAATATCAATGGCTTTCTTCTTACTCAGCCACACACACACACACACACCTGCCTTGATCGTGCACCTGCCCGATAAGAGAGGCCAGTTTGACTCTGGCGTCTGTCAGCCTCGTATCACCGCCCTTGTTGTTGCCTCTGAACACTCCCTCACAACGTATAATAGACCAAGTGATGCAAGAAGAGTGTAAGAAAGCTAGAAATGTCACTTTGCACTGCCTTGCGGTCACGATTGCCCGGGGAAATTTCTGTCCTGTGGTGCCCGTTTGGCTGATTTTGCATGCTGGACGTCTCACATAATGATTTGTAACTGGTCTTGTCGTCCCTGTGACCGTCCTTTCTCCCTGGTGAGCAAGAGGCATTCACACATGTTTAAAATAGAGCAATTTCACTCTGTGGTTCAGGTCTGATGATATATGGGACCCCTGGGGCCCCAGTTTTATGGTTCCCTGGGCTCTTTGTGCGTTGACAAGGGCTCAACGGTTACAGTCGGAGAGGAAGAATGGGCTTGTTTTGAAGGCTCTTGCTGTGGTCCCCAGGTTCCCCTCAACCCCCCAGAGACACAGTCCAAAATGTCAGCCTCATCATCAGGAAGGGAAGAAATCGGAAAAATTACGCCAGATTATGTAACTGCTGTCTGTGTTTATTTTCAGATAGTGTGGGTATATGAAGATGTAGTTTTTTCCATTGTCTTGTATGTTTAACTCATGGTATTAGATAGATAGATAGATATAGTCTTTCCTGTCCTGCAGGAAATTTATTTTCACTGCACCTACCGCAACATGCAGACCTACATACAGACAGCCTCCACATGCTACATGACACACTGTGTTGTCGCAGCAGAGCTTGCGCCGTAGTGGTGATCATTTTTCAACATGAGTGTGTTTTGATCAAACCTCATGAGGGTAAAACTTATTTGTGAGGAGCCTGTTAACACCAGTTGGGAAGACAAGACATTAGCCTTGTCAGGTGCCGTGAAAAACCATTTGTCTTTCTACAAAGAACCTCCGCTTGACTTGAATGTTTTTTAAGAAGCCCGGGATACAAGCTGTTGCATGCAGGACAGACCTTCCCAGCGCACCCCTTCTCCCTGTCTCTCTTTCTCTCTCTCTCTCACACACACACACACACACAGAAGAAGAAGAAGACAATACTCTAGGTGTTTTTGTGCTGCTATCCATTGATAACACCTGCTGAGTCTTGGTTTACTGCAACCGAGTGTGCTGCTGATTGGTCAGTCTCATTGCCTTTGACCTCAGTGGCTATTTAAAAAGTGTTTTATTGCGAGCATTTTTCTCACCTGGAGCGAGACAGAGAGGCCATTCAAGCTGTAAACCACAGGCACTGAGCTCTCTGTGCACACCTGATTCATCCTGCTGGGGCTGTCATCATCCTCCGAGGCAGTTACTCCCTTGACATTTTCATAAAGCATTTCCCCTGTGATTATCTCTGTCAGTCAAACGTACCGAGGGGGGGCCATAATGTAGAAATGTGTGAAAAAACACAAGTTGGCATTCACAGAAAATTCACATTTTCCACTTGTCAAATGAAAATGCAGCAGTAGAGGTTGCTTACATTGCAATACTGATAGTTCTTAGTCCCTCAAAAGACAGCAGGAACAGTGTGTCTGCTGGTTGAGGACATCAGCCTGCAACAGTGAATATCCAAATACACAGCCAGTGACCAGGGAGATAACAAGCAGCATGTCTCTTTTGATAAAACAGGAAACTTCTGTTGCTGAATAATGCTATAAATAGCACGCTATTTCTGGCCCCGAATGGATGAGAAAAAAATACTTTGAAATAATCTACACAAAAACTCCAGTAACGTCTATTTCTGGATCGTCATTTAGTGGTGTGTTGTTCTGGAACAATGATTTTGAATGACCGGGACACAATTTTCAGATGGACTGTACTAAATATTTTCTTTGTTTGCGTATCAGGTTGAAAGCTGAATTATCGCTGGAAACAAATGAGCTGACATTTGAATGTGGAGGCTTATGGTAATTAACTTTTGAACAGCTGTTGTTTTTATGTTTTAAAAAATCAAATATATAATGCAAAGTGGAGAGGAACCAAATGAGATGGTTTTAAAGAAGCACTCAGAGGGGCCGATCAGTGTTTGTGTCAGGCTCAGCAAATCTTGCATTCAAGTTTTATCACCGTGGTCTTATATGTATTGTAAAGTAGGCATGGAATGATAACAGGCTTTACTTTAAACTGAGATAAAATATCTGACTGTTAGTTACGCCATTTCAGATTTCGGTTATCATGATAATAGCTATTGATTACTGCATTTTTTTTTTTTTTTTTAAAGTTGCAGTTTTTGCAGTATATACCGTCTAGCACCAATGAAAGTCAGCATCAGTCAGTCGATGACTCTTAACACGGTTTGCTTGCTGATAATAGTTTAAGGTCAGCTTCTACTCTTGTAAACACGTTTCATGTGTGCTCTGGTGCGTTGTGTGTCTGCAGCGATACGCTGGTTGGCCTGTGTTGTCTTAAGAAAACCTGTCTATGTTTATGGAAACTATACACTTGCGCTGTGTAATTCATATGTTAGCATATGGCATTGTTTGTGTGTACTATTTTAAGGCAAGCAGTTCATAGTGCTGACCATTTAAGTGTATTCTAGCTTATTGTGGTATTTTAACAATGCTGTGATACTACTGAAAAAGGTTTGGGCAATTTTCCTCCCCTCTCTGCTATAAATTGAATATGCTACTGCTCATACTTCTTGTCAGTGTGTCCCGTGAAAATTAAATGAAAACCAGCACAGTTCAGTGAGTTACAGAGAGTTACAGGTTACAAAACGGAGCGGACGTCTCACCACAGCTGCTCCCTGCTGTGGTTTGTCTGGCCCATGCAATATAGCCTGGGAGACTCAAATAAATACACACGGTATATTGTGCCTTGACAAATGAGGTGTTGGCTAAGGAGTGAATCAAATTTTGTAAGTATCAGATACGAGACAGATTCTGCTGTCAGAGCAGCTCTGGTCTCTCTCTCTCTCTCTCTCTCTCTCTCTCTCTCTCTCTCTCTAAGTGATCTGGCAGACGGGGCCCCTGGTCTCCATCTGTCTGCAGCAACACTCTGCTGCATGGAAAACTCTGGAAAAGAGATCGGAGAAGTGCTCATTATCCTCTCGCTCCTGCTGCGTCACCCGGCGTCTCCAAGATGGACAGATAGTGAGATCCCAATTTGATGTCACGCTTTATCAGGGATTCACCGAGTTGAGCTCTGGTGCCTCCGGTAGCTCTCGGTCTCTGCTGGTGTTTGGACGTTTTTTTCAGGTGTTGTGGACTCAGGAGCGATTCTCACCAGATGTGTATCTCACCACAGTGTGCTTGGTCTGTGATCGGTCTATACCCTCCCCATATAAGCACTCATCATCTGCGGCATGCATAACAGTGTTAAGCGTGCTGCACTTACATTTAATAAGCATTCATCAAATCATGAGTTACATAAGACAGACAGAGACAGAGCAGTTTGACTCTGGGCCAACGCTGTCATATGGGAAACTGCTGACATTCACTGAATGTACTTATGACATAAGAAGGCATGTAATGAAATTGAACGGAATACTCCAGTGTTTTGGGCAAAATACCCTTTTTTAGACTTAGCCAGACTAAGACGGGATGTTCGATACCATTTTCACCTCTGTACGTCCAGTTGCTAGGTTATATGAAGCTGTCATATGTGCCAGCTGAGGTGCAAATGAACAAACAGTCTGGGTAAGTTGGAAAAAGGGTATTTTGTCCAAAACATTATTTAAAGTATTTAAATTATTTTTAAAAACGTCTAAAAAGAAAACTCTGCGTTTTTTATGCAGTGGTTGGCTACTTTCACAACTCACTCTGCACATCTTGGATGAAGAAGCGATTAAACCCATTTTAAATTCAGCACCCTTCTGCTGTGCTAAAAAAAAAAAAAAAAAAAAGGATTTTCTGTTGCTTTAGCACTTAGGTGTATGTGCACCAGTTCAGCTGTGGTTATGGCATGGCCTCAGCAGACTTTGGTTTTCGACTGGAATGCTGACCAGGTGTATTAGTCCTGTTTGTGGAGGAGGGCAGCATACAGACACCAGCGTGCCGCCTTGCCAGAATCACATATGTTTGGGTGTTGTGCCAAGATATATACTGAAACTAAACGGGCAGAAAAACTAGACGGAACTGAAAAACATGTTACATCTCACCAGCTTGGGGACGAGATGGTCCTCTTTGGTGGTGAAAAACATAAAAATAACCCTGAGGATGGTTTTCTGGAGACATGGGCAGGGAGATGCACTCGGAGCTGTCAGACATGCAAAAGGACTGTGGCTTCAGCCTTCCTCTCTTGAATCCCTCAGGAAAGAGGCATTTCCTGCAAGCCACCAGAAACTGTCCAGCGGATGTTGATGTTTTGCTTTCCAGCTTACTGTTTTAAAAGCCGTGGTGTTCTTGAGACATACGCAGCTTATTTGTCAAATTTTTGTTTTGCCTGGTCTGTCTTGCATTCTGCACGATACAGCGGTGTTGTTGTAGTTCCTGGGGCTACGGGAGTGTTTGTGCTTTAAATCGCTCCTGTTCTGTCCCAAGGGACATCTGTGTCGGCTCCTGGCTCGTCCCTCACTGACCAAACGAGACGGTCACACAGAGCCTCAGGTTGACTAAGCAGCAGCGTCCCATATTTGGAGAAGCCTCATAATGTTCCATTTCTTACTGTGACCAAACAGGACAAGGCCAGCTGAAAATAAGAAATAGGTCAATCCAATGCTGGCTCTTTTTTTTTTTTTTTTAGTACAATGAGGCATTTTTCCTGCTGCATCCTGACATGCTGTATCACTTCTTCTGGTTGTGACACCCACAGTCTGCTCTGTTTGCTGCAGGCACCAGCACGCCAACCAGGCATTTCCCCTCCTTTGTTGTGTAACCTACAGTGCAAAAATATTGAATCTAACAATTAGATTAGGTGATTATAATGGCGGAAATACCTCAGATAAAGAGTTAAAGTGTGTTTATAGAACTATCTTAACTTGGAGAACCCATAAAATGGCACTGCAGACTCTGTATGCAAGTGGTGGAGAAGCAAGTGAACGAGGCTTTAGGATTATGACTAAATTCATTTTTTGGGGGATAGGGGATTGAAATAAATAAAGTTGTGCTTCATTTATTCACATTCTCACTCAGAAAGCTGGAATTACTTGACTTGTCAACATGTGGTCAGAGGAGACTGAGGAAACTGAAAAACAGAGAGGGAGCAACATTTCTCTGAAGGTAATGAAAGGCTTCTGGAGTTGCACACCAGACACAGTTGTACAATTCAAGTTGTTCACCTTCCTCTGCTGTCTGTGTGGAGCAAGCAGCGCATGTGTGTGGCCCGATAGGTCACAGACAAGGCTTGACACAAACAAGGCTTGACATGCAATGAGGAAAGTAATAAAAGAAAGAAGGTTATGTAAATGAGAATGGCCGTCGCTGTGGAAAAACCAAAAAAACTTCCTCCAGAAATCCAACTCTCAAATTGTCCTGGTCAGTAAATATTGGCCTTAACCTCGCCAAATAGGCCTGCATACACAAATCATGTTAAACAAACCCGATTAAGTCAAGACCACACACGGCGAGGCAAAACTCAGTGGCTGCAGTTGGTCAGTATGCACTGTAAGGTTTAGCACCGCTCTGTAGCTTTGTATAACTTTGAATAGATTAGTGAGAACATGCCCTGCTTCTGGTGGCGTGTGTGAAACTCTTTGATGTGGCCTGCTCCCAAATGCAGGGCACAGTCACACTGACCGGCCTGGAGCTGACCTGGATCCTGCAGCCCTGAAGACGATCACGCTCAGAGGTCAAACGGGAAAAAAATGGGTCAGAACGAAACATCTAATCGGCAGCTTATCTAACCCAAGAGATTCATATTACACTGCAGGGTTGGGTGTTGTATCAATATTAAATCGATACTGTGATATAAGACTAGATATCATCTGGGATTTTGGATGTCATAATATCATATGGCATAAGCTGTTCCAGTTTTTTCCCACATTCTTGGTCATCATATCCACATTACCTATAACTATTATGATAAATGCATTTGTTATTATCAAAAAACTTAAATATTTTGTGAAAGTAACAATATTCATCCTTACAATATTTCGCAATATTGATATCAAGGTATTTGGTCAGAGATACCATGATATGTGATTTTGTCCATATCATTCAACCCTATTATACTGTCATCTTTGATCGAACACTAGCAGTTACAATAGATATGTAAGGATTCCGCAAACAGCAGAAATTAGCTTCACAGTGCACATTTTACAGTTCAGGTCGAAGCACGGACCGCATGTGTGTTCATGGCAGTCTGCTCCGTCAGTAATCCTCTGGTGCAATAATTCGAGAACACTGTGCGCGGTCAGCCTCCAGTGAGTCGGTACCGTGCAGAAAGCTAGCGTGAGTTCAGACTTCAGATCTGTCTTCAGTGCATCATTACCGTGCTGCAGCGCTCGCTTTGCCCCCTTCTGCCCCACATGCATTCCTATACGTGTCCCTTCTTTATGCCTGCTCCTTGAAGTGTAAAGGGGGACACTGTTTTCCCAGGTCTGCTCTGGGCCTCTGTCCTGGCTTCCTAAGACTGAGTTATTAGTCGGGGATAAGCTGCCCCACACGTGTAGCCCTGCTCGACATGAGGTGGAGAACACGTTCAAACCTCCCCGTTTGTGCATTTCCAACTCGTATCGCTCAGGTTCTCCATCTTCCCCTCCATCATGGACAATGGCTTCACGGTGCGCACAATGGCAAGGTGCAGCTTAACCCTCAATTTAGTTCATTTCATTGTTTTTTCAGCCCTTAGGCTAGTGCAGCTCTTCAATGAAAGCAGCCGTCTCGTACCTTTCAAGGCTCTCATACACCATGATTATATTCCCGTTTTAGATGGGTGTGGTGTGTGTGTGTGTGTGTGTGTGTGTGTGTGTGTGTGTGTGCAGGCCAACTGCATGCATAACTTCTTTGCCTGTGGTGTCAAGAAATGATTTAGAGAGTTTCACCTGACTATGATGGAGGAGGCAGTCACAAGGCAGGCAACAA
>OMLB01043964.1:10470-22731 GCA_900302555.1 Myripristis jacobus | reverse complement strand
GGTGCACACAATTCTTAAAGTGAGATGAGAAGACAAGTGACAAGAAAGAGGGCGAGAAAAGAAAGCAAAACTGCAGCATGACATTATTTAAGCACTTTTTTTCAAGGGAGGCTGATAATTAGCCATGGCTGCACAGTGATTACAAGCAGCACAAAGGGCTAAAGTGTCTGCACTCTGAGTCCTGGCCAGACATGTAATGCCTCTGAGCAGGCCATGTTTATGGTTTATGGGTAATGGTCAAGTACAGAATGGGACGGGGGCGGGGGCTGAGGTATTACCTGCGTAATACCTCAGAGTGCTCCCGTGGGTCAAGCTGCTGTCCTACACCACTCTCAATGTGGTAGTGTGAAACTGAGATAGGAGACTAACCAATCTATATTTTGCAATCTAGGCATTTAGGTTATTAGGCAAAAATACTGTAAACATATGATTTTTGTTTCATTCCTCTGAATTGAATTATCCCTACTTAAAGCTTCCCGAGTCTCCGGATGTGTATCTCTTTTATTTTAAGACTAAAAATAAATCCTGCACACTGTACAGCTTACACTTTTTTGTGCGATAAACATTGCAGTCTGCTCTAGATCTTCATCAGGTTCTTTTATTCTTCATACTTTTATTCTTTTTTTATCGTCAGCTTTCCCAGCCCTGCACCTGACATACTGGATAAATATGGGATAATTGCCATATTTGTTCTGTTCTTTCCAAAGTTTTTTGTTGGCCCAGTGTGAGTCTGTTCAGCAGGTTGTCTGCCCAAGCTCAGGGTAGTAAAAGCAGCAGCAAATTTCCCAGTGGTTATAGTGGGCCATGCTCTAACCAGAGGGTAAAAAGGGAATTCCATACCATTGGAGGGGGAATAAAATGAATCAAATTCAAATCGTAAACAGTACATCAGTAAGTTACCCTAATCACAGTAGTGCTTGGTAATGCTGTTGTACCCCACTAGCTCATCAAATCTGTGCTTGGACTGAATTTGTGTGCCTGTGTGTTTGTGTGTGGGTATGTGCATGTGATCACATGTCACCCGGTAGTGCGAGAAGCATGTCTACTGAGGATTAGGTCTGCCATTCACAGCCGCACACACACCAGCAGAGATTTTTTTTCATAAACAAAAGGCTGTCTGTTACCGGCTGTGTATTAAACCTCGCATCTGGATCGAGGCCCTGTGCTGACATAGTCAGTCTGGGTATCAACACACGCACACACACACACACACTCACACTCCACACACACACACACACACACACAGGCACTTTCTCTCTCTCTCACTCTTTCTCTCTCTCACTCTCTCTCACTCTCTCTCTCTCTCTTGTACTCGCACACATGGGATCAGCTTCTATCAGGTGGCGTCTGCTTCCATCCCAAATTGCTGTCACATGGATTTAGAGACAGTTTCACACTGACATCCTCTACTCTCCCAATAGACCTGCTCCCATTTCATTGTGATGAAATACAAGCTGCTCCCTGTAACTTACCCTAAAATGCTGGAGCAAAAAATGCATTAATACAACCTGGTTCCATAAACTTAGGCTAAAATCCAGGAGCAAAGAATGAATAAATGGAACAAGGATACCAGATGATTTTTAAGAGCTTGGTAGTGGACCATTTCAGTACTCACACATAAGACTTTGAATGTTTGGGGTATTTTTTCCAACACAACTTAAGTGAACACACATAATGGACACACCCTCTCTCTCATATTGTATCTTATACCTATTTCTGGTTGTATGTCGATGGGATATAAGGTGGACATATTAATGGACTGTTGTGGTGGGCAGAGTGGGCAAATGTCTTTCCAACGTTTCCAATGACCAATACAAAGAGAGAAAAACAAAGAAATGATGGATAAGAGACTATGACGATCCCGGAGGACATCTTTCTCTCGCTCGCTCTCTTTCCCGCTATCACGCACGCTCCATATTCAAGTCAATAAGTGCTCTTTCAAAAATAGAGAAGAAGGAAAGATCAATGTCTCTTTTTCTTGGCCTAGACTAGCTAAATGCTTCTCTTGCTTGACTGACTCTGTAGATAGGGGTGTTGTTGGTGTGTGTATGTGATGGGGAAGGGGGTTGGGGCTCTGGCAGACAGACGGGAGGGAAAATTGTACCTGCAGGGTTCAGAGGGAAGCAGGAGGCTACGTGGAGTGGAAAGACAAAAGGTGGTAGGGGACTGGGGTTGTTTTGGGATGCAGGGCAAAAACAAGGCTTTTATCTCAGCTCGTATTCAAAATGTCACACTTTGAATACTTAGATGTTCAAAATGGTGATGCTCAGAGAGAATTTTTGACGTTGAGAAGTTGTACCACTTTATCTTGATTAAAATTTGTGCTGTGGCTCCTCTTATGTTGCAAAAACAAAGATTACCATTACCGATATTCTAAATAGAGAACTTTTTTATGCCCTAACATTGAAGACCATACTTTCTTGAATAGAAAATAACATAGTTTGGAGAGTGCAGAAATAGTGGTGACAGAACTGGTAGGTACTTAGGTATTTGATAACAATTTCATAACTTATTTATTACAAGGTGCTATAAGGAGGGAAATATAATACAAAACCCCTCACAGACAAGTAGCTACAAAATAATATAAAATAATAATAAACTAATAATAAACTAAAATAAAATAGTAGTCTTATTAGGGCTGGGTGATAATTATTGTCTTTCATTTGAATCATACAGTGAAAATTATTTTGGGTGATTTGGGGTTGTTGTGACACAACTCTGTTGTCTAAACTGATGATAAGCAAATTTGTATGTAAAATTTCTGACAACATTTGGCATAAAACATTATAAGGAATATTGTTTGAAAATGTTACTAGTGTTACTGTTTGATTCAGTGGGATAAACATTAATTTGATGATTTAACAATGGATTTTTCATATATTAGTAATATTCTGACATATTTAATTATTGGAAACAATCCTTATGAGTAGTGTGTTATTCCTTTAAGCCATATTGCCCAGCCCTAGCACTCACAATAAAGGCATGTTAAGTGGGAGAGTCATCTTGAACCAACAAGAGCACAAACGGTGCAACAGTAAACCACACAAAATGCAAATGTCATCATGCTTCATGGTGAGGTATTAAAGCATATTTATCGGCTATGGAAGAACTGTACATTCCAAAACAACAACCGTCCAGAGATAATCGTTCAAAAGACAACCTTGTGAAGGTCTCCAACAGCAAAGGTGAGCAGTGTGCCGGAGCCTTTTTCTTTCTTTGTTGCTTTGTTGCTCATTAGCCAGCCTGCCATCCAGAGCGTGCCGCCCAGACTGAGAGCTTCTGTATGGTAAACATTGACTGAGGCACCCAGTAAGAATAGCTTGCTCACACAGCACAAAGCCTTTACTCATTCCAAGTTTGACATCAATGCTTTTATTCGGGTAAAGAGAGACAAATGCTTTCTATTTTTTTCTGCTGAACAATCATCATCAACAGACATGTTTTTTTTTTTTTACTATCATCTTTCTTTTATGCTTGACTAAAAACAGTTTGTCGGAAGCCACCCACAGAACATTAAAACCAGATTACTGTGTGGTTGACATTTCTCTTCTCTCTCTCTCTCTCTCTCTCTCTCTCTCTCTCTCTCTTGTTTTGTTTTGACCAGGAGAGGATATCTGGGGTTGTTCTCACTTCTCAGGCACCCTGATACTGTGGCATACTCGATCATATATAATGGGGTATAGGACCTTTAATGACTGATATAAATCTTACAGGGACATAATAGACCATGCACACAGGCCCATGTTGAACTCATTTTACTCTCACAGGCCCTTGCATGCAGTTTCACATCCTCTTCACCTGCAGCATTCTCTGAACTGCTCTTTTGTGATTTTTCTCTCTTTCACTCATTTGCTCTCTAGCTGCTCTCTTTCTTTCTATTGATCTCATCAGATCTGTCTTATTTATTGTATGTTTTCCACATATATTGGATGTAAGTTATAATGGGGCCCTATGGAGTAGTTACTCTCAGGATGACGGAGAGATTCTGTTCTGCCCTTCTTTTTTCAACGTCTACTTCCTAACCTCCTCCAGCCATGGTTAGCTGAGCATAGCTTTCTCTCTTTCTCTCTCTCTCTCTCTCTCTCTCGCTCAGCCTTGTGAAATATTGATAACTCTGAGGTACCCAGGCAGAAAAAAATGAAATCTCACTTTTCCTCCTTTGGCTTCAGCCCTCCCCTACAGGCTTGCAGAAGCTCAGCGGCTCTTGGTAATCTCGTCTTTTGGCAGCGAAACAATGTCAAAGCAAAATGGGTTTAATTCTTTGAGGGATTCATGATAGGTGTGTTTGCGCCTCTCTTTCTCTCTCTGTCTCACTTGAGACGCAGACTTAACCAGAGGAAAAAAACAGAAAGAATGAAAGAAAAAATCGAGGGAGGCAAAAAAAATCCTGCCAATTAAAAAGCGAACCAGCAAATCTCTAACGGATTAGAAGTTATTAAAACCGTTCAGTTCACTGGGAATGGACCACAGTCCTGCATTTGCTCCTCAGGTACTGTGTGTGATTGTGTGTGAGTGGAGTGTTGGCGATGGCATGTCCGCGGGTGCTCCACACTAATGAAGAGCTGGGCAGGGACAGGAGGTCTCTGGCATGTAGACGCTCAGTCAGCTGGTATGGTCTGAGGTTGAATATTATCAAGGAGACCGGTGGAATGGCCCGAGAGGCTGAACAGGTAAGACTCAGGACACTTAGGTAGGTACAGTTATTTTGAAAACAGAATTTAAAACTTGTCAAACTACTCCATACACCTGAAATATAAATATAATAGACCAGGGGTTTTCAAACCGTGCTATCCTTTCAAGCGTTCAAGTTCACATTAAGTTCAGGCCTCCATTTGAAGAGATTTGCCCTCACTAAACACTTACATACTCTGTTGTTCTGTAACGATTTCTTGTGAAGTAAGTATCGAGAAATAACACTATTCCTCATTTTGCAGAGGACCCCTTAGAAGTCCCTGAAGGACCCCACGTTATTTAGAAAAGCCTCGAATAGAGAGTTCAGCATTGAGAAAGAGAAAAGGATTGTAGTTATGAAACAGACAAGAGACTTTCTTACCTGCTCTCAACACCTCCATTTCAATCAATGTTACTTTAAGACTTTAAAGTAGTTGTGGATTCCAGGGACTTCACTTTGAAAACCACTGGTGTAGATGAGATGTAGTTGTTTTGCCCAACCACCATCTGTGTTAGACAGTACCCCAAATCTCAAAATGCAGTCTTTATAAAACAGGCAAAGGAACACTGGAAAAAAGATATACAATAGTCAACAGCATACCATCACTGTTAGATACAAAATGTTAAAAAAGGATTGCCTGACTTGATGCTTTGTGGGTTCTTGGGTAAGTTAAATTATGAGTAACTCCTGACTGGCCCTGTTTGACCCAGTAGTGGAAAACAAGCTTTTGCAGAAGCTGTGATTGCAGCATAAGAGGTAAAGTTACCTGTCCCGTTAGCAAACATTTGGCTCATTGTCAGGGTAGTGTAGGTGCAATGTATATCAGTCCAGTTCTGATTAGCTGTGTGAGTGTGTGCGTGTGTGTTGTGTGTTCATTTTTTGCGGGGACACCAGAATCAACCATTGAACCTTTTGGATGTGTTGTGAACCTAATTTAAGCAAACATCTATGACTAGTTCTGCCTACTTGCTAACCACAGTGATATATTGGCTCTTACCCTTTGTCCTCCAACATCCTCTAACATGCTGTCCTAAAATAGCACAACACATAGTTGTATCAGATGCTGTGCCTCGTAAACAGTGCAGACGCCAATCCTCCAGTTGCGTAGTTCAGTGGAGCTTAACTGAAGTAGCCCAGTGCTTTGTATGTCATGTAGCGGGCTGAAAAGATGTTTGAGATTTTGCTTTACTGTACCATAAAGAAACAAAGAGCAATCAAGTGTTTTTTTTCCATCAGGTGTTAAGCTTCCCCACTCTATTCTTTCATCTCAGAATTGATCAGCAGTGATCATGCTGTATTGACAATATCATGTCTTCATTAAGTAGTCCATTATTTTTACTCAGTTTTCTTTTTGTATTCAGGAATATAAATAAGGCTATTAGTTGACTGGATTTACTCAGTGGGAGAAAAGCAGTGCACTTAAGTTATTCTGCTTTTTTTTTTTCATTGGCCTATCAATAACAGCCACGATGAGAGAGAACTTAATTTTTTCACCCTGGAGTTTCATCAGTGACAATTGAATGGCGTCATGATTAGCAGTCAGCCTACAACAGTGTTTCTTAAACTATGGGTCAGAACCCAAAGTACTATTAGTGTGTTGTAATGAGCCCGGCTCCCACAGTGAGATTGCCTTTACTCAGCATGGGCTCTGAACTGAGAAAGTTGAAAAGCCCTTGCGCTACATTAAAATAACAATATATTGTGTTATATACGCCTTGCCTGCTTCCCAGCATGGTTGCACATCCATCCAGTGTTTTTCATTCTCTTCATCCTCCTCCTCCTCCTAACCCCTTCATCTTCCTTTCATCTATCTTTCTGTGGGCAGACATCTCTCTCTACATGATAAAAGCTAAAGCCTGCAGGGTGGCGAGCCAGCTGCTGTCCTGGTGTTGAAGTTTGAGACAGACAGAGAAAGGGAACAAGGGAGGGAATAGGAGAGTGAGGGCTTGGACGTGAGAAAGACGCACTGCAGTAGGAAAATGGTGATAGAGGAAGAAGGGCAGGCAAGCAGTTGTCTTTTGTTTACCCTCCTTTGTCAATAAAGCTTGAACTGTGGGTGAGAGAGACAGAGCAGTTGTTGCTTGGAGGTAGCTTTGCTTTACAAGTCAGTAGCAATTCCTGAACTGTGATTTGGAAATTTTGTTTGAACAAATTGCACTTTTTTCCCCCATGGTTGACACTGTGCTAGTTTTCACTGTGAGTGGGGAATTTCAGTGTGGCCTAGTTCCCATGTCCTGAGAGTAACACATTACCGACAAGTACATTTACACTCATGCAGCTGATTAGCCTCATTGAGATCTATACCATACCATTCATCCAAAACATTTAACAGTGTAATTGCATATGATTTATTTAGTCTCATTTAGTCTCTTTATGTTATTATTTTTAAAACTCTATTGGCTGTCTGAATTAAGTTTCTTCTTCAAAAGTTTGGCCGATTCTCAATTAAACTCCTAGTGCATAAACTTTGAAAATATGTTCTTGCCTTATCAACCTTCATTAAAACTTCCTCTTGCAGAAAAGTTCTGTTTTCTTCCCAAAGTTGTTTATATAACATCTCTGTTTTGGAATGCAATACAGACCTGGTAATTAATTACCCATGGCGCATTGCATCATCTGGGCAGATGTACCCTCTGTTCATCCCAGGGATTGTGGGAACAGCCAGCTATTTTGACCAATGAGAATGAGATATTGTGCAGCTGATGTTGCTGGAATGGCACCAGGACCTTAACAGGGAGATGGAGGCGGGGGAGGCATTTCCTGAGTAAAACATCCAGCCTCGAAGTATTTCCGTACTGACATAGTCGAACATGTATGTCATGCTCAGTATGGGTGCATCTACATTCTGCGCATATTTATAGTGACTCATGACACCATAGAGGGTGGCATTGTGTGAAATAATACAGAATGTGAGAGTGTTTAGGTATGTGTGGTGATGTATGGGGTAGTTATGCTGTTGTTGCTGCTGGACTGTTAGCCAGCCAGTCACAAAGCTGCCTAAGCTTAGTAAACAGCCTCCGCACCATTTAGCATTGCCTTTCTTGGTTTTAGGAACCAGTAGAAACTGACAAACGGATGGAAAAGGAGAGAAAATGTCACAGCAGCAGATTAAGGTCTGAACTCAAACGCACCTCCTTGCATGTGCATTTTAATCCACCATACAAACAAGGTTATATGCAACAGGAATTTGCTATATTCCTTTAGTTTGACAACTTTGACATCTCTCAAGCACAGTGTGTCTGAATGTGGCTAATAAACAACCATCAATCTGAGTTAATGTCACATCCTTGACCTTTCTTTTACCTGGTCTTTTCTGCTCTCCCCACTCCATTGTAAACGCTTCAAGCTACAGTACATCAGATTCTGCACACTTTTTTTTTCACGTTGGTTTACAAAATATCCAGGATTTTCCCCTTGCAACACGTGGGATCCACCCACATGTTCTACTGAACACCTGAAGGCAAAGCTGGTATAAATCCTTTAATGTCATACAAAATAACTTTCCATCTATAAACCTTTAAGATGAGGATTAGTAAATATTACAGGCCAAGGGCTCAGTTTCTTTTTGTGGGATCCTCCTAACCCTAAATGAGACCTGGTGTTTTTATGTTTTGTCATGTTTGTTTGTTTTTATTTGTTTTTTTTCATTCAGAAATAAGACCCACCATTCACACACTGATCTGCATTTCACCTAATAAATTAGGTCTATAGCTCTATAGCTATAGCTTTTCATGTCTATGTTTATTGAGTGTTCCTGTGAAGTATGTTTGTAATGACAGGTCTTGTCGGCATTTGTCTCTGTGTTAGTGTGTAACATTGTTTTGCCTTCTCTATGCACAAAGCTCAGATGAATTACATTATGCGCTAGGTTTAAGTGTTGCAGACCCCTGGATCCTGCATGAGGGGAATGTCATGGCAACGTGTAGGCATACATCAGGCAGTACAGCAGACGTCAATCAAGCATCAAGCAACTAGATGCTGGTGATCTGTACATCCACATAACAGAAAGTAGCTCAGTGATTTTCTAATTGTGTCAGTGAATGCATGAATTAAATACTTTGTTCTGTGATCCTCTTAGTTACTGCAGTACTGATGAAGTTTTCAAAATCAGCACTCAGTTCAGTGCATATCACAGTCCATCATCCCAAGATGCTTAGCAAAATGCAAGCCTCTTGTTTCAGTGGGAACACTATTCTCACATTTCATTCTAATGGACATTACAAAAAATTTTGCACTTCAGGATGATGAAACTTTCAGACACTTTGGTTTCAAGCATCCAGCTTTTGACTGGCTCTCCTCCCCTAGTGGAGTCCTCTCACGGGGGTCATGACTTGTTTAGATGTTGAGTTAGCACATACTGTAATGCCACATCGAGCCCAAGAGCAGGTTAAACACAGCTTAGAGGGCTTAGCTGGACTTTGGCTGTTGGCTGGTCCCTTGTTGTTTGTTCTAGAAATGAGAGAGGGATGGATGGATGGAGAGAGAGTGGGAACAGGGGTGCTGTTGTTTGTTTTCTATCCCACTTCTGCAGAATATGATCATGTCTCTCTCACTCACATTCTCTTTGGGCTTCTTTCTTTCTTTCTTTCTTTCTTTCTTGCTTTCTTTCTTTCTTTCTTTCTTTCTGTCTTTCTGTCTTTCTGTCTTTCTTTCTTTCTTTCTTTCTTTCTTTCTTTCTTTCTTTCTTTCTTTCTTCCCAACCCCCCATACCCTCTCTCTAAGTCACACACACTTGCTGAATATCTCTCTCTCTCTCTCTCTCTTTGACTGTCTATCTCTCTCCCCCCAGCCAGCTTGCTAGAAACAAGCTATGAGCTCATCCGGTAGCCACGGCGACCGCTGGGAGAATAATATGAGCTCATCCTCTGAACAGAGAAAGAGAGAGTGACCCGTAACCATAGAGCCACTCCACATCACCACTTCAGCCAGCTGGTTGTGGCATGGTCCTTATCTCAACACACACACATATAGGACATTGACTTAAATTCATTCTCATATACAAAGTTTTAACTAAGTTCTCTGCAATAATGGAAATACCAGAACACAGATGCATTAATACACACACTGGATGTAAGTGTGTGTCACCTTATCTCCGTAAGACAAGATATGAGATTGGAAATAGGATTTAGATGGAGATGGAGTTGGGATACGGGGTCAGGAGAAAGGTTGAAAGAATTGGCTCATGCATACACATGCAGGCTGATGATATTATTCAAATCCACAAATTCAGTTACCGTGCAAAGGATGTCCCTCCAAAAAGAGACAGTATAGCGTCGATGTTGCCACACAGACATGCTGCAAGCGACATGCAAGATGAAACTGAATCTTTCAAGCTGTTTGCACATGCACTCACAGCTAAGTACACACACCTGCCGAAACACACACACACACACACACACCAGAAACACACAAACCACCATCAGACTCCCCACTGTGCTACCAACTGAGCCGATATCACAGGGGACACTAAGCCCTTCCTTTGCTGATAAAAAAAAAAAAAAAATACAGAAATGATCATATAAAAGGAGATAAAAAACACACCCTTGCTCCTCCTCCTCCTCCTCCTTCTTCTTCTCGTCCTCCCCTCACATCCATTCCTCTTGTTGTCTCTTCACGTTCAGTTCATCCATGCGGCTGAATTTGGCCAGCGGGCAGCAAACTTCAAAGAGTGTGAAATTGAATGTCTAGACACCACCCCACCCTCCCTTGTATTTACACACATACACACACACACAGCCCCGATCCTGTTGCCCCTGGCCTGTATATTGCTTTTCTAAAGCTTTATTCAGCAACAACAACAACAACAACAACAACCACAGCACACACTGCTCTGTATACACTATCTATTTGTTTGGCATTTGACAGACAGCAATAAAAAATGTATTTGCGCACTTGATTACTTATGCATTCAAGTGAGAATCCAAATCAGAACAGTTTGTCTGGCTGATTATGATAATTACAGTAGTCCTTAGTGGCCGGCCACACTTGAGTGTGACATGAGATTCGTCCCCTCCTCACCTCACCAGCTGCTTACAGTACATGTGAACAGTGTTACCTTTATATCCTTCCCCCAATTTGTATTGTTAAGGCTACCCACCCGTCATTGAACCAGCACCCACCCCCGCTCCCTGTAAGCAAATCAGCCCCAGCAGTGAAGATGAGCTTTGAGCGGGTTGTCTGAACACAGCAGGAGAGGAGCGGCGAGAAGGGAGGGCCAGAGGAAGGCAATGAAAGAGCGCTCAGATGCTGATGGCTCACATGTCACTCTTTCTCCTCACCAGCTCTCCCCCGGGGAATCCTCTCTCTCTCGCTCTCTCTCCCACTCTCTCTGTCTGTCTCTCAGCCTCGTCTTTGTCTCACTTTCTCTCTTTTCCATCCATCCTCACCACCACTCTCTTGTCGCTCTGGCTAATAAATCTTTTTTTTCCCTCCTCCTGCTTGTCCTCCTCCACTCTCATTTTCTTTCTAGCCCAATTAATCCCATTACAGCACATTTTCATCTGCTCGCACTGAATGTTTTTTTTTTCCCATCCTTTTTACTTCACTCTTTCATCATCCACTTTTGTAGGCCTACTTTTCCGTTATTGTTAGAAGCATGTCTGAGTCTCACAGTAGCCGAGATGTTAGGGGAGTTTGCTTATGACCAAAGGGTCTCCAATTTGAAGCCCAGGGAAAAATGTGGGTGGGAGAAGAACTCCAGCTGCTCTGTGGCCAGCAGTGGAAGCCTATGGCCATGTTCACACTAAGCCAGATCAATCGGAAAATGCCATTTTGGGTTTTCGATCCACACTGCATCACATTATTGTCTCCAAACGGTTTTCCCAAAGCCTGCTGTCCACACTGAAACTCCCCAAAATGTTTAAAATCCTTTATTGATTGGACCTGCACTCACTCAATATTTGACAGCAACCTAGATCACATATCAATCCTACATCACGGTTTCCTCTATCCACACTGCAACAGCAGACCGGCATTTTCAGATTTAACCTTGCTATATTTGCTTTTTCTGCGGTTCACATCCACGATTTTCGGAGCTTCTTATTTGATGTCATGCATACTATTGTTCTGGCACTGTGTGCTGTTATTCGCTGGGTGCTACACACCCACTGCCCAAGGCTGATGCCCAGAAGAGCCCTGAGCTCAGCAAAACAAGAAAATCCAGGCAGAGGAAAATCCTAGTCATTCTGCCTTTAAACACCTTTGTGTTTCAGAAAAGCTCTTTTTGTGGGTGGAAAGCACCGGTTTACTCTGGATGGAAGGCCAGAACGGGGAAAAAAAAGTTACATTTTCAAACCTGGCTTAGTGTGCATATGATCTCAGTGCAGAATACCAGAGAGTCACAACAGGACAGAACAGAACCAGCCTGAGAATGCCATTTGGTTACATTCAACAAAAAAAATCTCTATGTATTCATCTGTACAATATATCTGTACATGTATTTGAGCACCTCTTATGTGGGTATGTGTGCATCCTTGTGTAGCCTATAATGTGGTCCAGGCTTTTTTCATGTAGTGCTGGGGGAGGGTGTACAGTAGATGGACAGAGAGGATCACACATGGATAGATATGGCTGGCAGGGTTGGAGTATGA